>WUQG02152110.1:0-55962 GCA_011317285.2 Androctonus mauritanicus | reverse complement strand
GAGAGGGCGTTCGCGAGCAGGTGCAAGATCGTAGCTTGTATACGCCTGGCCTAGACAGAACAACAGCTCCGTTCACGTCGACCATTATAGGGTTAACGGACCTTCCTTTAATGATGCGGGCATTAGAGGAGCGGCAGACAGCGCCATCTGTGTGACATAAAATCATTATCACATTCACCATGTGGCAAACATGGCCACAAAGGGCAGGAAGCGACTTGTGTAGGTGTCTCGGAATCACCGTCGGACCTCTAACGATTGAAGGAGTTTGATGAGGTCCTTTATCTGGCACAGGAAATGAGGGTGATGTACACAAGTGACGATAGAACCTCTGATGGAAATTCTTGGAACTATTCCAATGCTGAGTTTACCTTTTACTTATTTCAATGATAAGATTGAGAGATAGTTATTCGATCCTCTCTCTCTCTCTCTCTCTCTCTCTCGATCTTGGTGATAAGATAAATATGCGAAAGAAAAATAACAAGTTAAAAAAAAAAATAACTCTTACTTTATACAAAATTAGATTATATCACTCATTTCTAATAAAATAAATTAAAAGCAAATTTATGTAGACTTAGTTATTAATTAAAAATCAATTTAACTATAAGTGTTTAAAATTTTAAATTACAGAGGAAAAAAATACGATTAAACACTGCAAGCAATTTTATAATGCGATTAAATTGTTAATGTAAATTTAAATACGAATTAAGAGAATAGATTATAAAATAGTTAATTCGCAGATAGATATTAATAAACGTGTACAGGCGTTAATTTAAATTCGGTATATACACAGCTGTTGACGGGCGTAGACATCTGACGCGTTAATTAAAGTGATTTGACAAAATGCTGCTCTATTGCAAAAATCTGGCACGGAGACCGCCTTCTATCAGATCTGCCTGTCCATTGGATGTTACTTAGTCACAGGAAGTTGCTATCTACACCAAATGTGGCTCGTTTAATATTATTTGCAGTTATCTTTTCCCATTGGCTGATTCTATATACGAGGAGGGAACAGCCCTTCTATCTAGGTGATAAACGAAACTTTTGCTTCTTTCTCGTATCTCGTAAGATTTTTCTCGAATATGGCAGAATAAATAAAATATTTTATAAGAATAAAAATGGTTTCTTTACTCAAGAGAATTGATGAATTAAAAACATGAATTTTTGCTCATTAAAATTTTAAAATTAAATCCTTTATTATTTTAGATAATCGCTTTTTTCATCATCTTAGAAAAAATTCTTTTATATATTTAACGTTATATTTGTTCGCAGCTAATTTCATACAGTTTTTTACTCAATAATTCATCTCTATATGTATCTATGGATAGGTTAATTTATTAATAATAAATTTATAAAGGACCATTAAATAGTAATAGAATAAAGCTTAACTCAGAACAGTACACAATAAAAATTAACCACTTTCGAGCAGTGAGCAGAAAAATAGTCCGAAATATAGTCAATTTGCCGCAGTTTAGAATTTTTTTCCTCTATAAATTCCCTAAGGTCGTATAGAGATTAGTAGAAAAACAGTTTCCTATCGATATATAAACAAAGCAATTCATTTTTTCAAATATTAAATATCAATGAAAAACAGAAAAATATGGATCTTTTTTTTTTTATTCAATCTCTATTCTTTTTTATTTGCTAACAAATAACAATAATGTTTGATAAAATATTGTTTTCAAGTTCAACAATAATATTTCGAATATTTTTCTATATTTATAGAGAAAAAATAGATAAAAAAGATGCTTTTATTTTCTTATAAATATAGATTAGATCTGGGGTCTATAACTTATAAAAAAAAAATTCTCGATTTTGCAATAAATACAAAAATTGATATAAATGCAGATAGAAATAAATAGATCAGAAATTTTTTTATAAAGACTAAATATAAAAATCCTTTCGCGTAAGATATATTCATTTCATTTAATTTAAATAAATTTTTATAGGACCGAAAAGTTACAAATAAAAAACATATATATAGACTATTATGTGTTTTATTTTATTTTATTTTTTGTCAGTTATCTTAATATAATGGAGTGGACAAATTATATAAAAATTTATTTTGTCAACAGGTATATTTTCTTTTATAATGTTATTTAAAATATTTCTTAAGCTTGAATGCCAAATTCTAGTCATGCTGTACTTTAGATATATTGTAGTGAACTAAGATACTTTGAGATTTATTTGATACGGTTAACCTAAGCATTGATGGGGATAGTTTCGAACTTTCAAAGGCTCTAATTGGAACAATTTCTTGTGTAAAAAACAGTAATGGCTTCATTGATTCTTTCTTAATTGACAATGTCAAAAACAGACTTTTTTCCCTGCAATCGGATAATATCAAAGTACGGTAGCGGGCAATAAATTTTATCATTTTAACCTTATGTTGACCCATCACCCCGATTCCGGCTCGACTTCGTAATGATATATGATAATGCTTCCTCTATATACTTGGCAGTAACTTTCTTCCGTTTTAATGATAAGGGCACATGCTGCGAGTCTTAAAAATAACCTGAGGTTTCATTCTGAAAACTCGTTTATTCAGTCAATTATCGCTTTATCATTCACAAATATTTCGCCGAGCACTGGCTTACATATTTATTTCTTATTAAATCTATCTTAATAAAGTAATTTTTTCCAACTTTCTCGACAACGTAAGCATTGGTATACTAAAGCGTCCTGATCGTTAGCGTTATATAAACAAACCCAGCATCTCTTCTTGAAAATTTGTATTCGTAAAGATAATTTAACGACTCTCTTCGAGAAAACCGATAATAATTTGTCAAAAACAAAATCGTTTATTAATCTAAACAGTTCTAGTCAATGTAAAAAAAAAATAAAAAATAAAGTTTTAACCGTAGAAAGGAAGGAAACGGTTTGTAAGTGAACACTTGCCGTGATTTGGCAGCAGGACCAGGCTGTCACACGAGCCTGACGCAGATGTCACGCAACGGGTGGGAGTTTGGACAACTTAACACGTGCGATGCATTTGGGGTGACCGGCAAAAGGATAGCTTTTTAAGTCATACAAGTTTAATGAGACAATTTGTAGCTTCTAATTACCTGGACGCCCTCTCCGCTTTTGATAAACAACGTCAGCACATGGTAACCACCTGTGCTAACTCAGCCAACAAATCTTAGTCTGGCTGTTACCATTTTTGGTCTCTCTCGATTTTCTTTGTGCATGATGTATATTTACAGATCACTTCTTCGATTGACTATAAAGGTCGCGGGTTATGTATTCTTGTGTAACGTGTTACTAAATGTGTGACGGCTTTTTATAGCTAAATTAAAATTCAATATTTGAAGCAATCTACTGAATATGCAGTTTTTGATGCTAAATTAAACTGTTTCCTTTTATTGTTATTTAATCTTTAAAATAATAATAAAAAAGAATATTTAGAAATCTATTTTGGTTTCGGTTAGATCAATATTTCTCAACAAGGGAATAAGGATCTTGAAAATTCTCTGGATTTGTTGTTTTTCTTGACATATTTGCTATAGGGCCTTTGGCGTTAATATTTTGAAACTACCTTTTAAAAAATGATTGTAAATTCTAAAAAAAAATTGTAAAATATGAAAAGGAGGTTTATTGATTATTTTAGTTTTTTTTTTTTCTACTGTTTTTGCATAAAAAGATTATAGATGGATAATAAGCGAAACAGGTTTAAATTTTAATTTTAAAATTTTATTCTACGTTCAAATTTGAAATTTTTCGAAAATTAATTTTAATAAAGTCATAGGCTTATATATAGTTATATTCATAAATTAAGCACTTCTTTACCATGTTTACTGACGGTTGGTTAGAGTTATATACGATAACATTTAAAAAAAGAAGAATTTTATTCTATCAAATATCATATTAACAGTAAAATTAAACGTATAAATAATAAAATATTTATCAATTCAATTCTCATAAAAACCGATAATATTAAACTCATAATAATGATTTTTAATTATCGTTCGATAGTATCAGAAAAAAATATGATCAAAAATTACAGATAACGATTGTTATAAAAGTTTTAAAGATTAAAAAAGTAATAAAAATAAAAGATATATATGGGACCAAGAAAATCGCTTTGTAAATATGATTTGAATCATCAGTCAATAAATGGTCAGCGAGGGTAATACCTCACATTTAGTTAACAATTGGCTGACATTTCTACTGTTTACGCAGATACGTTGCAGTATATGGTATCAACCTATATCGCTATGATAAATTGTTAGTAGGACGTAAGAAATAGTCCTAGTTAAGACGTGATATATCGCCGCCATTGCCTGCTATAGTCAGGTATCGTTTTTCTCCGAGCCCCAGGAAATTTTAGCTGAGAAATTTTCACCATGCGAACTACTAGTATTCGGTTTCAATAAAAAAATCTCTTTTGACGAAAGAAAAAAGTATAGTAAATAATTATTTTGGTCTTTTTGGGATATTTACTTACTTAGCAGAGAAGTGAGGATACGGCTAGAAGAATTAGATTCCACCATATCTCTTCTTATAAGAATAAAGAATAAACAGATCTATATATAACTATATGTATTTTTATTTAGATTATAAATAAACATCGGGTAATTTATTCAAAAATTTGAATTTTTCTTATCTTCGTTTAAACAGGCTTCTAGAAAATAATATTTTTGTGAGTAGGTAGAAAAACTGATAACATCCTACTGTAGTATTGATTTGATTGTTGCTTGTATTCATAATCTAGATAGTAATACGGAAAGTAATCATAGAATTTTCTTGAGCTTCATGTAGTCTAGTTCCGTAAGTACACATTTATTATTTGTTTTTTATGTCTTAAAATTTAATTTTTGTTATATCAAAGATTTCTACTAGAAAAGTTTTATACTTTGCTATAGGAATTCCATAATTATCATCAAATTTTGTAAAGATATTGATAAATGTTTAAAAGAAAATTTTATTGCTTAAAATTAGATTCAAATAACCATAAGATTTAAAATACTATACCTGAACTGTTTAGTTTCATCTTGCTATCGCCTTAATACCATCATTTTTATTTATAATTTCATTTTTAATCTTTAAATTTCTGCTTAAAAATGAGAATTAAAACATTTATTTAAGTTTAAAATGTTTATTATTTTAAAAAGTTCTTGTTTTATTATTAATTCTAGTCATAGAAAGTAAATAAAGAATGCTTAGTAGCTTATCCCTATTATTCGAAAAATATCATTACATTAATTAGAGCTTTTATTTGCAAATCTTTCTAAATCACTATCTAATTATGACAGTAATTATAGGCCTAAGAATGTTTTGAATAAGCAAAAGCCAATAACCAATCTTGATTCGGTAAACATACGTTAGTTCATGAATAGCGAATCCGGAAATTTTTGTTAATCAAATCAATACATATGATGATTTGTTGAGGCATTAGCAACATTAAAAATCATATTTTTAATGTTACAATTTGAATTCTTCAAAAAAACTGTCTTAAAACGAATTTAATTTCATATTAGCTGGGTTTGTTGGACCGTTATTCTACTTACTATTATAAATTATTAATATAAAAGATAAAATATATATTAATAGTATTCTTCATTTATATCTTTCTCAGTAAATCTATAACCGTGAAACATTGGGCACATACTAGTGGAATTTGCATTATTATTATTATTGAATTTTTTTATCAGTATCATTAGGAAATATCATTACGTTATTTTAGTTTTTGTAAAAGCTACTTCCCTTGAATGGGGATTTGGACTGCTCCACCAATCAATTGCAATTAGTCCTAATCCTAAAACACAATTACTATATCTTAATGGTTATTAGGACTACCTAAAATTAAGCAATCAACCGGAGAGACTTGGAAAGACAAATTATAGGTCCAGATGACATGTGGCAGTCCTGGTCAGTGACTGAAGATAAGCACATATTTCACGCTTCAGAATCACTTTCCGCTCTCTGACTAGGAATTTTTGGCATTTTCCCCTCGACTTTACTGGTGACAGCCAGGAATACGTGGCATAGCTTGGGATACTTTTAGGAATCCTTTTAATTGACAATGACGGCCAATGACAACTTATCTATCAATGTCCTCTGAGAGTTTTCACCGAAAACATACATTTTCCTCTTTACATAACTTTTTTAGGAAATAATTATCTTAAAAAACGAAATTGTCATTCAGATCTTATCTACAGATACAATAGGCCTATAATTCTCCTCTTAAAAATCGATCTCTTTGGACCTTTATCCTCTCTCCGCGGTTCTGATCTCATCAGAATCGGATTAAGGGGGCTGGCGATTTTTATAGCTCCATTCTTAGTAATAAAGTCATCTACTAATAGATGAGAATCATTTTACTTAAGAACTTAATCAATACAATATAGACCTAAAAAATAAAGTTAAATATAGAATAATATTGCATATAAAGAACTATATATGCAAAAAATTGGAAGATTAACTGGGTTTTTTATATAGTGGATTATTTAACTTAATTTTTATGAATGAAAAATTAATAGTATAAAATAAACAATTAATAAATCTAGCTTTATTAATTAAAAAACGATTGACTTTAAAAACGATGTAGCCTTTTGCATTTATATAATATTAAATATCAGTAAAAATAAAGCGAAATATATCTGAAAACATAGTGCAAATGAAACGCAAACATTGCCGTCGGTCGACTATATATACAGTAATGCTGTACTACTGTATATACATCAATGGTTGAAAAGACTGCTATGGATATTGACGTCTTACAAAATGAAATGTAGGCTAAGAGAAAAGAGCCTCACAACACGCCCAAGGGGGATGTGAATAAACGTATTCATCTATACACAAGAAAAATACTGCTGCCTACCCAGGAAAACGAAATTTCTTACAAAGCAATCCTAATACAAACCAGAATGGAAGTAACTTAATTGAAAGAAAACTATTCCATCTGTTGTTTATTCTATTTTCCCAATTTTTTTTCTATTTCTTCTTCTCTTAATCGACTCGTACGATGGGAATTTTAGGAGGGGAAGAGAAACCTTCTTAATCAATTATTATCCCCCTCTGGAATTTTTCCAGTTGAAGAAGGGGAAAGGGAACTGTTTCAAATCTGTAGACAAATCAAAAGTAATTAGTTGTTAATTAACAAAAACGGAATAGAAATTAAGACACGATGTTAGAAATTGAGACTTCTTGTGTAAAAGTTAACAATCGAATTAAAACTGAATGTTTTTTCTTTGAGATTATTGAGGTTTCTTTGGTCGCCAAAGTGTTTCTATTAGATGTCAAGAGCGAGTATAAGAAAATTTTTTTATTATTAAGTGCAGTAGCCTTCATCTATACTACCATTAACTTAGTTTAACAGTCTAATAGATCTTCAAACTGTTAATAGATTTATATAATAGGCATATTAGTTAACCGAAAAATTAACTAAAAAATCAGTTCCTGTATAAGGATGCGTCATTTATAAATTTCGTAGATCTAGTTTTAAATCATTTTATAAACAATTCCAGACTTTTATCGTATCTTTAAAACTATAAGGATGGGAAAGAAAAATTATACTTTTCATAGCCCCATGAAGAATATAGTCTTACATCAAAGTTCTCTTGGAATTTGGACTAGTAATATTTTATGTGAATGCAGAGATGAGACTATATGAAAAGTGCATTTTGCACTATCTTCACAGATGAGTGAAAACAAGGAATAAGTTAAAGAGGATGAAGGAGGAGGATCGTTATAAAAATGAAAAGTCGTTGGGCAGAAATGAGGGCCAGATATAGGAATCAGCATATAGCAGTGTCCTGGTTTAAATCAGGAATGACATTATAATTGCTCACCTAATTACCAAAGGAGAGTAGATTGGCAATTTGGCGGCTCACATAAAAGGTGAGGGGATAGTGTTCTCCATGTTCTCCATCGTTTCGCCGCTAATTTCCCATGAACCGTTGGCTTGGCACAATGGACACCATTATCTTCTTTCAGTCTTTTAACGTCGTTTTGATGCCGCTAATTTTATTTGCCTGATTTTTCTTTTATCTGTTTTTCTCCATTTTTCTTCATTCTTTCCAACTTGCTTATCATTTATTCATTTGTTGATTCCACAACTCGTTTGCCTAGTTCTCCTAATTAATTTTTCTTCCATGTTTACCATTTATTTCATTTCAATTTTTTCTTTCCTTTATATTCTTTTCGTTTTTGTTGATTGAAATTTCTGTTTACTTTTTTCCTTTTATTTTTTTGATCGTCTTTTGGAATTGAATTACTTTGATATAATTGACTTTACGCTTTATACTCTTAAGTGTTCAGTTTTTTTCTTTGAAAAAAGTATGTATGAATTGGATTATTTAAAATAATTTATTAAATTTAAACTTACAGGAAAGAAAAAAAACGAAAAAAATAATTTTGTCTTTGAATAAATTCGCAATTTATTAACATTTAATTAATGGCACGGTAATTTTAATTCATTTACGTTCTAATCGATTACAATTTATTGTCTAGATCTGAAGTATAGCATTTGTTTATTTAAGGGGGCAACTGCTGAATGTTGCAGATTTCTCTGCCGAATGTTCTTTTATGCGTTATGCCATCATAACATAAGCTTCTATGAATATTTAGGCTATACAGAATTAATTTGTTTCTTATGGAGAAGTGATAACAACACCTGTAGTTTGGCATAAGTCTAATTGATGACTTCAGTGGTCACTTGAACGGTTTTTAAAGAAATCTGATCCTTGGGGAGGAAATTGGAAGTAACGTAATAGGTCTAGTCGAGGAAGTGATGATAATGGGAAAGAAAACTGCCCACTTAGGTTACAAAAGATAGTCCAATTTCTAGTTGTGGCAAAATGTTGGGAAAATGGCCAAAACTAACTGAAGTTGGTGTTGTTCTATTTGCCAATGACTTCTTATTAGAAACTCTAATGATATATTAGTAACTGTGACTTCAAAAAAGAGTTAAGAGTTTTTAATTGCTCATAGATAATCTATTTGAAGACAGTTAAAAAAACATCGTTCTTCGTACTAGACTACTTGTCTTTCGAGACTCCAAACCGAGTTTAAACTTTATACTTTGATTAAAATTAATGATTAAAAAAATAATTACAACGCCAAACGCTTTTTTTTTTATATGTAATTATTTATCTGAAAAACTTTTAGAATCAATTGAGACAGAAATAAATCGCTTAGATCTTTTTTTTTAAAAAAAGCAAAACTTTCTTTTAATAAATTCGAAACTTTATATTAATTGATTAGTCTTTACATAAACTGCGGAGCCTGTATCACTTTTTTTAAAACTAAGCAAGAGGAAAGTTGATTGAAAGAAGCCGGTTCAATATGGTCAGTTCTAAAGTCTCAGGCGAATCTAAGCTATACAGTCCGTAACCGATCGTTAGTTCCGGGTGGAGTGGGTGTGATGAGTCCCATCCGATTGCAGGGTCTTATTTACGGCAATTAGGGATGGTGTGTCTGCCAAAAACAAGTTGCTTTTTATCCGATATCACTCGCTGAAGTGCACTCAGTCCACATTGATCCCTTCACTTAGCTAATATAATGGCGTTTTTTTCCTTGCCTATTACGTCCCTTTTCTTTGTCCCTCTTACTAGACTCGAATCGTCTGTCAATGTGATGGATTTTTCTGTGATCTAAATGCCTAGATACGCGTAGTCTTATCCGTAATAGTTTTAACAGCTTTACATTTTACAAGAAAAATTTCACTTTAAGCTAACGGTTTACTAGAAAATAAAGAAACTACATACTTTCAAAGCAGCTCGGTTTAAAGATGACGATGCAGTGTATTCAAACTGTATTTTAATAGTTAACCAACAGCATTTTGAATATGTAGATAATCTATAAACTATAATAATTTAGTTGTTATGATCAGTAAATCTATAAACAAAAAAAAATGTTTGAAACATTATTTGTATTTTCTTTATAAGTTTACAATATGCATCTATTCCTATAATAACTTTAAACAAATAGACAGTAATAACTTATTTATATTTTGAGAAACATTAAGAGACATTGCTAGTTAAATTCTTCAGGCATATAGATTTAGGCCTATATTCTAACCTCCTAAATAAGTATAATCAATGAAAAACATGAAGAAGACCTTTTTCAATTCGATTGCAAAAAAAAAGGTAACAATTTTTATTTGAATCTTAATATGTCATTTAATTCGTAACAATTTCTTTACGTGAACATAATTTCCTTTTAAAATAATATAATATGATATAAAATTAGTTATGAATTATTATGAGCTAAAAATGGACATTTTCATTGATTCGTGCTTTTATAAAGCCCTAAAAATTCCTGTCTGCACCACTTGTTACACAGAAATCATGCAGAGCTAATTGGAAACACGATACATTTGTAAACTGATTGAACTTCCATTTATCAAAAGTGCCGATTGTACAATGACCATTGTTTATTTTAAAATAAATAAGTCAAATAAAAGTGTCCTTTTTCCTCTAAGTTTGTTTTGTAAGTTAAGAAAAATAAACTGAACACAATAATTGATGTTTTCACGATAGTCTTCTGCCAGATAGCATTTCACATTGAATCGCGACAATGAACTTAGTGTATCTACTGATCCATAGATCTTCTAAAATTAAAATTCAAGAACGGATATAGCATTGAACTTGGATTTAAAAATTTACTAAATATAGTATTATATGAAGTTTAATCATTCCATTGAGTGTTTCTGATAGGTGAAAATTTTATAAAATTTTAGGATAGATTTTTATCATTACACTGGAGTTTAAGTCAGGTATCAAATAAACACTTAAAAATTTTAATATATTAAAAATTAATTTATATTTCAAGATTTAAAACTAGATTAATCAAAATTTCTAATGTAAACAATAAGATTTTCCGCTATCGAGACCAGTTCCATAAAGAAAATTTATTCCTCTCCAGGAGAATTTTTTCATCTTAAAAAATCGACAGAAGCAAAACATTTTCCTTCTTCATTTTAAGTTTATTCAAAAATTCTTTTTTTTTTATCTTTCTTATTCAGTTACGAAGTTTACCTTCCGCAATAGAAGTAGATCAAGAGGAATATTAGAGAATGGAAGGAATGATTGAACGGAAAAAAAATAAACAGATATAACCTAAGATACTTGGTCTTGTACCATCTAATTTATGATATGGACTAAGTTACTAAAGTAAGACTAGTTCGCACGTTATATAAGGTACTAATTTCACGCTCAAGTAGAGTCCTATTAGCTGCAGAACAGGAAATTAGGAAATAGTACGTCACATTAATGATTTACGTCACGGTCGCCACTCACTCACTCTTTTCTGTTTAGAAAGTTTCGTTTAAGGGAAAAAAAAAAGTCAGTTACCTATCAAAAAAAAAAAAAAAATCAGAAAAAAAGCTGTATTTTATTTGGATTTAAAATCGTCTTTCTTTCTAGAAAATTACATTCAAGTTTTATAGCGAGATTCTACTTTGATTGAACTCCGAATAAAGACATTTTTATTTGAAAGAAAATGTAATATTTTAAAGGTTTCCTTAAAGAAATCTCATTAGACTTTGTTATTTATACCTGGCTACAACTAGTTTATCCAGATTATGAGACTTTTAGGGTTTCGCTTTGTTACTTAAACCATTAAAGTCAAACATAGAACGTAACGGGAGTGCAATCTTATTAACTTCCGAAATAATCATTTTATTTAAATATTAAAATTATCAAAAAAACGATTTGGAATCGATCTGTAGTTATTTTTAATTAATATGCGAATTAAAAAACAGGAAACGTTGTATTCTATAACGCTTTTACACTATAAAATATTTATATAGGCCTATACATAATATATATTATATATATAGATATATTGTCTTGAAAGTGTAATTCTGTTTCGTGTCACGAGCCGAAAAATGTTGCGAAGAACAGTTTATATCTAGAATTCAAATTAGGTGAAAACGTTGCGTGAATGTTATCTTAAAATTATTTCCTACCAAAATGCATGATCTCGGACCTTTTTCTAAAGAAAAACCCAAGATTAATGCCGTTTCTGTTAAGTCAAGACCATCAAATAGGTTAAATGTTGTATGAATCTCATGATTGATCTTCTAGCTTAAATTTATGCCTCCGAAATTACTCAGAAACCATATTTTAACCAGCAATGAATCAATAAAATCTAAACAAAAAGCGTGCTTATAAATTAAATTATTTTCCCTCCGAAATTAGACTTACCGAAAACCGAGCGATTCATAAATTTATATGTGAGAAAGACTTGAAAAATAATATGCAGAAGAGAAGTTCGCTTTAGAAATAATTTTATAAATAGAAGTAAAACTAGCACGTTTAAAATATAAGTAAATAAATACAGATATGCTCCATCAAAATATAATTTTAAAATTCTCTAGAATGTCCTCAGAGATGCTAACTTGTTTATAAAATAATGTAACATATATACATCAGTCTGTATTTTCTTTGTTTTGGGTATGCGTGTTTACGGTGTTGGCACGAACGAATAAAGTACTGGCTTTCTTAAGTATTCTACATAAATACATTCATGCTAAAAGTTGTATAATTTTAATAAATTTACACTTCCGAAAAAAACGAAGAAAAACGCAATGAAAAGCCGTAAATATTTTATACGAAAAGAAACGAATAAAAAAAATAAATAAATATAAAGCAAAATTTATGATTTGCAGAAAATAAAAATTTATGAAAAAAATAAATTTGTAATGTCGAAACAAAAAATTACTTTAAAGAAAAAATATATAAGTTATATATAACACATACTCCGCTACGTAAAAACAAGAGTAATTATAAAATTAACTACGGCTTTCAATTTTACAAAAAAATAACGAAAAGGCGCTTTACGTAATTACAATTATCTTAAAATTTATTTTTACAAAAACCAAAAATTATTTAGCGAAAATTTAACAACTTTGTTAATTTATCTTAAACGCAAAATCGATATTTCCGTCTTCCGTATAAACCAATTGACGAAATTAGCGAACAAGACGAAAATTATTTTGTTAGGAAATAAATAATAATAATAATAATAATGTTTTAAGAAAAATTAACAAAACTGAAAAACTTATTTAAAACGCAATTAGACGTGGAAGGCGAAAGAGGGAAGGAGAGAGGCGAGTGCCGATATTAATCTATTGTAATTATTATTATGAAGGCAATTAAGACGCGATTTGTTTTGTTTTTGTTTTTTGCAATGGGATACATTTAAGTTTCAGTGGCGTCGCACAAAACTTAAAGAGGGGTCAAGCGTTAGAGATTCCGACCAAAGTCCAAGTAGAGGGCCAGTGGCCGGTCAGCCGTGACTCTAGTGGTTAAAGCGGCCAGCAGCCACCAGGGGGAACTCATTTGAACAATGCGTCCGATTTCCCGTGACACTTTAGTAGGGAGAATGGTGAAAAATAGTGGCTATTACTGGCAAGCGAGACGTTCCCTCGAGAGTGGAGGAATAGCTACTGGAGGTGTGTGCAGAACCAATTATAGACAGCAGCCCGCCAATGGGACGGACAATCATTCTTAATGAAGGGTAACGGATACGGTTTCGTGATTCCGGACTGACTGTACCGATAGCCTGGATGGCTGTTTAGGAAGCGTGTCGCATCGCTGAATCGTATGGCGGTTCTTTTCCGTGTCTTTTCTTGCACGGTAATTCAGTATGAATATGTAATGTCTGTCATGTGAGTCATACGGATGCGTACCTCCATCTGTTATTTCATTTTTTTATAACTTAAATAATACATCAGATTAAAACATTTTTATGTAATTCAAGCATATACTATATATATTATATACTGTATATATATATATATAATTTATTACATCACTCGTTCTATATTTGAATATTGTATAAATGTGTTTTTGTTCGCCATCTCTGTAGAAAATTCAATTAAAAGGTCACATTTTACACAGTTTTATAGGCCTGGGAGAGGTTGTAATAAGGCCGCTCTTGTGCCATTTTGTTGCCTAAACAGTACTATTTATTCATCTAAACTGCAAATAGACTTTTACTTGGACTGAAATTTTTTAAAAATGTTTAAAGATCGTTACAAAACTTGACTTTTAAATAGCAAATTTAGGCCCGATCTAATAACAGTTTGGTTGGTTTATAAATAGCTATTTGAATGTTAATTTTCTCGGGGGTATTTAAGCGCAATTACCACAACCGATAATTGTTTATAATTTACATGATTTCGGATTTTAAAATTGTTAAAATACTTCGAAAATTATCTTTAAATGGCTTTTAAAAATTTTCACTATACACAAGAGCCTTTTTTTTACGCCCAGGCTTCAAGCCTTATACTATATAAAAAATTTAATCACCTCTTTAAATGTCCACGTTTCCGCAAAAATTGCTATTATCTCTTTAAAAAAAAAGAAAAGAAAAAAATGCATAAATGTTGAACTAAAACGAAAATTTGCTTTTCATCGAAAATACATAATCAATTTTTCTCGATATCTTCCATCAATTTTCTACCGCATCGATACCAACAAGCATTATATAAATATCTTAGTAGATGTGTATTTTTTTTCCTGCTGTAGCCATTTTTCTCTCTTGTTATTTTTGAATTGTGTAAGACCAAAACATATCCCGAGAAGTATTTTTCTATTGCATTTTCTCTTATATTACCAGAGACAAATATAATCACAATTTAAATCTCGCTACAAATTGATCTGCCAGTGATTAAAGTAAAAAGAAAAGACTGAACGTCATTGACTATACAAAAACATCAAGGGAGTGATGTTCCCCTGGGAATTTAAGCCATCCCCATACACAGTCAAAGTTTTGACTGTCTTTAAGGAGCTACATTCAAGGTATCAGAAGAGGAGAGAAAATAAAAAGATGCAGTGAGAAATTGGATGGTTCGCTTTAACTACTTTATGGATGTACACAATTGGGAATAACTGGTTTTTTTTTCTTTTTTTTATAATATTGTCTTATTTTCTGAATTGCAAATGAGAAATCTTTGCATTTATTCTTAAAGTAAATCGTATTTTATTTTATTTTCTACAATTTATTAAATATATAATGAAATGAATACGTTCCAGTTTTGTCATCAAAATGTCATCTTTATATCTAATAGGGTTTCTAAGGTTGATTGAAAATTGGGCCTGTGAGTATTTATTTTTCTTTCCGAGAAGGCCCAAGGCAAAATAAAAATAAAATCGAATAGGCCCAAAATGTATTAATGATTTAATAATCCGAACAAGTTCGAATGTTTCATAACTTGATCCTTTTTTTTAATGGAAAAATCTTCATAGTAACATTCTTTTCTTCGGATAATAATCACAATCGAAAGGACTTACATTGGACTAGATATGTCTAGGATCTATTAGAAATGTATCTATCTAACCCTCTATTTAACAAGTTTTTCAGCAGAGATCATCAGGAAGACAAAAAGCTTTGGTACAGCTCTTCCTCACATCCAGGCCTATAATTTAATCTGTACCCAAATTGCTTTTAGATGCGATCTATTTGTCATAATAATTGGAACTGTGATAAAGCATTTTTTCTCAAGCCTGTTTTTATTTCCGCTGATATTGTTTGATTGATAAAAAAGTAACTCCAAAAAGTAATTTTTCATCAGCATGAAAATGAGTCGACAACATTATCATTTTCATCATAAGTCATCACAAATGATCGCTATATTTTGTAGTATTAAATATTTTAGGGTTGGATTGCCCTACGTAGACAAATCCTAAATCTTTTCGTTATATCATCTCCGTTTAAATACTAAATTTCTTTAAGTCGCAACTATATCAATCCATGTACTATTTTTATGAGCATCAACGGCGAAAAACGTTTAAAATTATGCTGTAGGCCTTAATAAATTTTATTTATTATATAAATTATAATATATCAAAATTAAAAAAAAATTATTTTAACAGCCTAATCGAAGTTGTTTTAAGATTATAGAAGACTATTAACTTTTTTTTAAATTTTAAATCATCATCTACGAAAGTAAAAATGCGACGAAAGATATAAAATATATGTTTTAAATAAAAGTATCTATATTTTCCTAAATTTATTAAATTTTGTCTGAAAAATCAAATTTATTACGCTCCATTTGAAAGATCTTACGCCTTTTTTACTTTAAGCTCCTTTAAAATAAGCCTACTAGAGATTTGAAAGTAATCGCATAGAAAAATTTCGATGGAGTAATTTAAAATTCAGAAATGCCGATAAAAAGAAAAAAAAAGTAAAGGCATAGTAGTCTATAGTCGAGCGATCAAAGTAAAAAAGTCAGAAAATGTCTCAGGTACTGCTCAACAAGAAGCAAAATGTACCGAATCCATGTCAAAGAGGGAAGAGCAGTGAGGTAATGTTCTTCGTCCAGTTAGAGTAGCAGTGAAAAGTCACTCAAGTCGAAATTGCTAGAAATCCTTTCGTAACAGCCTCACTTATCGGCAGGGATGCGTCGGGTTACCCTACGGTCTGGCCGGTCTAGGGGGTGGAAAACGGGGATGCAGCAGAAGTGCGCGCACGGCATTTCACTCACCCAAGCTGACTGTGCGCATCCAAGCAGGAGTCAATAGCGGACGAGTGGAGGGAGAAGCATATAATAGGAGAAACCGGAATAATCGCAGTGATGAATAGACATTGTGAACAAATTGGCTATTGTATCGGTGGCAAGGCTCGCAATCTGACACGGCTCCTGCTTCCTAAATGATTGGCTTTCTCGCATGGAGGGTATGGAGTGAACCTTCTCCCTTGATATCAACGGCGTCTGACTCCGTTGCTTCATCTCTTCCCCCACTTCCCAGTCTTTGCCTCCATAACCCCGGTAATTTAACGCAATTTGTCACCAAAACCCGAGCTCAAAACGCGGAACAGCGGTCCCATTAATTGGCTCTCACTGCACGGTAATTTGAAAATAAAATAGCGAAAGGAAACGATGCCTGTAATGGGCTTAAAACTACGCATTAGCGGGATACACGACTCCCTATCGCTGTGCCTTCCGGAAGGGTTGATCTGGATGAAGACAACGTTGAACGTTTGTCGCTTGAAATAATAATCCTTCAGACACGTTGCAGGAATTGGCCTCACGTCTCTGCAACGTCCCCGATCATACCACCCCCGCTCTTGATAAGACCCTCTTCGGTTTTGTTTGATAACCCACCCTCTCCTCAGATGCTGATCTAGCCGCCATCGTCTTTACATACTTCTTAAGAATATTTTTTACTTTAACGACATGGCCATCGTTTTCTTCACTACTTTTGCTTTAAATAAATAAGTAATCTATCAAACAGAATAACTGTACATTCGAATAATTAACTTCTCTTAATCAAAATTTTAATAATAATTTCCCAGTACAAGCGCCGATTTAATTATTTTAAAAAGATCATAAAAATGTTTCGACATTAAAAATTACTAAGACAAATATAAATTTTATGTAATCAAATCCAAACACGACTTTAAAAGACCGACTCGTCTTATTAATTAATTAAAATTAGATTTTTGAAACGTGTATTTGTTTGTAAGTCCATTTGCTAGGATTCTTTAATATTAATTCGTGTTTTCTCTTCATTAATTTACTTTTTAAAAATAACGAAAAATATCGCGACTTTAAATCCTGTCAGACATATAAACGCCAGACAGAAGCGCAACATTTTCTGCTTAAAATTCGTGAATGCCAATCTTTATCCGAATTTTCTATTTAGAAGAATTTATTGAAAATAAACCGAGTACAAGTATAAAAGAAAATTTGCTTCATATTTTCGAAAAACGAAAAATGTAGTAAATAAAACATTCTTCTATCGTTACTGTTTATTCGCGTAAATAAAGATTGCTAATTGTTGTTTTAATGCTTTTAATTTACTATTAAGTTCCGAATAACGAACAAACGAACGGAGTGCAAATTTATAAACAATTTTGCTTTAAAAATAATTAACTGGAATGTTTTTTCAAAGACAATGCTTCAATTTCTTAGTGGTCCGAGTGGGAGCCTGGTGAGTAATGAGGTTTCGTAGGTAGATATCCTCTCATCAACAGTCTCTACAGGATGGAGAACGGAAATGGGAGGGGCTAAGTGATGGGTCGAGGCGGGACTGCACATTTTCCTTCTCTTCACATAACTCGTTAACACGTGCGGCCTCCTAATTTTTAAAAACCTCCCATTTTACTTCTCTTATATTCCGCTAGATCTTTTTGTTTTCTGTTTAATGTTTTTTTTCTTATTTTTCTTTAAACTGTACCGAAAAATACGGACGCCTCTCGGAATCATTTACGTTCCATCTAAATTGTATTTTCTATTAATAGTTACACAATTTAGAAGATGGCATATGAATATACATGTTTACCAAAATGAAGCATTAATGAGAAAGGTTACATTTCCTGACAGCTGCTTGATGCCGACAACAGTATTTTGTTTAAAAGACTTATTCTGTAAAAAAATTAATGTTTGAATTAGGATAGTTAGCATAAGAATTTGAGCGGAAGAACAAAATTCGGAACAGATTGATCAAGTGCGTAATTTTCTGTAGGAGATCTAGATAAACACACGCGATCTATTTGTGTTAAAAAATGGGAAGGCAAAAGTTAAGTAAAAGTGAGTAAAGTAAGCGCTGCAGGGGCTCCACTTTTTAGGAAAGACCACGAATAGTTTCATTAAAACTTACCTATTTAAACTCCTACGTCTTCTACGCCAAAAATCAAATTAGAGGACTTTAAATTCGTACGAATACTATAAAAAAGTAATTTTGATTATATTGTATTAAAGTTAAAACAACAGAGTAACAAAGCAAAATGTGTTTTTAGAAACGTAACAGATGCCGAAATGGGAAGTGGAGTCGTTTGTTTATTCGACTCTGCAGCATCAGAACATTCCAGAACCCGGACAGACATACATCTTTCGTCAAATTATCCGGAAATGCATTTCTCATATAGTAATTGAGCTGCCAACGATAACCGCTTCATTAGAAGTTGAAAATGACAAGTCTCCATCTATAATATGGCTTTGACGTTGATGCCTTGTCAGCAGATTTGTCAAATGATATACTTGTTTAAAGGAAAACGTTAAGGAATTTTAAATAAAGGATCAATATTTATAAATACTTAATTTTAATTAATTTTATCTAATCTTTATTATTAATAATCTCGGTTATTTACGACGTCAAGAGTGGCGATTATCGAACGTAACCGAGGATTTGCGTTACACAATGGGATTATCTATTCATAAAGGAATTAACTTTCTGATGAAAATTGTTAGCCAATGACTGTGCAACATGAAAATGTTTTAGATAAATGAAGAATGTAAAGAGAGGGAGGAAAAAAAACGTTTTTCAGGATATATGATGTAGGCCAACTGTTGTCAGTGTTAAAGTAGATACCGGAAAATATATGAAATGTTAATTTTTCAAAGAGCTTTCTAGAAGAATAACAAGTAGCAGGTTGTGGTTTAAAATTTATGAATTAAGCGATGTTAAACTTTGCGAAGAATGTCTAGTATTTTCTTTAGATTCGCATTTAAATCTCTACAAATAAAATTATACTTTTGTTATCTGATTTAAAATTAAATCTCAGCTCGTTTTTTGCGTTTTTTTTCATTAGCGAACGAGAAAGCAAAGTGTACAAATTAAAAAATAATTGATCAAATATGAAATTATTCCCTCGGTATTAAAAAAAAATAATTAAAGCATTAATTAAAATTTACCATAAAGGCCTCGTCCATTGTTTAGAATCAATTTAAAAACGATTGGAATTTTCCTTAAAGTATCAATTAAAATAGCTTTTCATGTGTCCAAATGGATGTTTGTGCTTTTAGTTAAG
The DNA here is from genome assembly GCA_011317285.2 of Androctonus mauritanicus. Taxonomy (NCBI): domain Eukaryota; kingdom Metazoa; phylum Arthropoda; class Arachnida; order Scorpiones; family Buthidae; genus Androctonus; species Androctonus mauritanicus. The sequence continues at coordinate 36,261 of WUQG02152110.1, read as the reverse complement.
GCTCAGGAGAATAAAGAACGGCTGCTACCGGTTGTTTTTAAGCGAACTGCAAATGAGCCATGGGATTTGATGTATCATCAGAGAGATAGCAAAGCCATGAACGTTTTAACGATTCGGAATGGCTTTCTACTAATTTAAACGCAAAGCTTGAACTCACCGTAAAAAATTAACTTTTCCTTCAAACACGAAACTTAAGCCTATATCTTGTGAAGAGGATTCATTAAAATGCAAAGCTGTTTCGCCAGACTCCGGCCTAATTTGGATAAGATATCCGTGTTTCGGCGAAAGAGGATTGCATAGAGGTGTTTTTGTATATATTTTTTTTTTATTTTTTTTTTAACCGGTTAGCGCAAACTCGGATATATATATTTTTTATTAAGCAGAAAATATGAAACTCACAAATTGTTAATTGATTAGATCCAAAAGTACCGTATGCCCAAGTTATAGACCGAAATATCATATTTTATGTTGGTCTATAGATCAGTCTAGAGGCTAAGAAGATTTGTTGTATGAATATTAAAAAGATTTTTATGCATGAAAGTGTATTTTTTATGCTTGTGACTGTTGGAATTATCGTGTAGACATAGCTAAGATCACAAGAATGATTGGGTTGTAATAGTTTGTTATATTGTATTAACTATAAGTGTAGAGAATTTTGTAGATTAAAATGAAAACAAACAGCAAAAGATACCAATTTTCGCACAAATACCAGATCTGATTTTATTCATTTTTCTCTGTATTTCACAAAGAAGAGTGAAATAGTCTTAAAAGGCCTAATAAGCACACTACAATGTAGAGCCTAGGGCCTGTATAATTCACACCATTTCAGTACTAAAAACAGTCTTTTTTTTAAATCTCGTCGACACGGAAGAGTTTTCTTTTAATAAACTTTTCAATAATCGAAGACATCGATATAGTCTAATTTGAGACCTAACAATAGGCCTGTTAATGAATAACTATATACATAACACAAGATAATTTTTACGTAATTGCACACTAAAATTGTTCACGTATGTGCCAAATGAGATAGGTACGGATGAGTGGTTGCGAAGTGTTGAGGTGGCGATAAAATAGGATAACTTAACGCAGTTGCAGTTGGTAAATAAGGTATTTGAGTCCCGTATAACAAACCTGCAGCAGTATAGGGTGGATTAGATGGGTATGAAGACTGGAGAGCCGTCGGCTGTGTAGGAGGTATTGTAGGGCTATTGGCATCCATACCGGGATTTTGCTTCTTCCATTTTGTCCTTCTGTTTTGGAACCATATTTTAACTTGGGTTTCCGTCAGTCTTAACGATAATGCCAGATTGAGTCTTTCGCAAACAGATAAGTATCTTGTGGTCTTGAATTTGTTCTCCAATGCCACTAATTGTTCGTAGGTGAAGGCTGTTCTTGCACGTCTTGGTTTTCCTGTTTTGTGATCACCCATTGATTTTTTCTTTTTGCTGCTTCCTTTAGATGTTTCTCTCTCTGTCATAGAGTCGCTTCGTCCGTTATCGTCTGAAGAGGGTAGACACTCGCATTTTTGTCTTTCCAGTTCCGCTTCATCGGCTGTTGAATCGCTACTGTGAGAATCTGCGGGAGAGAACAGAAACCATAATTAGGCTAACTTTTATTAATTTTAAAATATTCATTTTAATACATATTTACCTAATTAAAGTGCCTCCGATACTTACACCCAACGAAAAATACCGTTAAAAAACATAGGCCTACGTTTAAACTAAACAAAATTAAAGCAAAATTTAAAAAATGATAATATATTCTTCTAACTTTGTTTATAACCTTGATATTCTCACAAGTCTATTCATTTATTTTATTATTATTTTTTATATAAGATATTTGACGCGAACATGGTTTCGATTCCTTTTAATTAAACTACTCGAAATTTTTAAAATGTAATTACGCCAGACGAAAAAATAAAAATAAAAAATGTTAAGTATTATTAACAAACCATCATTAGCAATCTTTAATGATTCGTTCAAACCTGTACATAATTTCAGGAATCTCTACCACATTTAAAAATAACACAAAATGATGACACTTAACCGTTTGACACCAATTAAGCTAAGATTGTCAAAGAGACTTAAAAGTCATCATTAAGATTTCCCAATTAAGATTAAGATTAGTCCAATTAAGATTTTGCTTAGTTTTTAAAAACATTGATTTCTTGCTAAAAGTTTATATAAATAACAAGTTAATAATATCAAAAATGTTACAAATAATTTCGTATCCTGTTAATTATTTTGCTCGGTATGTAATTAAGTAAGTGGAAGAAATTAAATCAATAAACTCTTTTGCAAATAATTGAAGTATCAGTAACTATGTTGCTTTCAGTTTATTCCAAAACATAAATCAGTGTTTTTTTTTTAATTCATTTTTAATATAAAATTATAGACTTGAATCACTGCAATTTATAAATTAACATAATTAGCTATTTATTATAATTTTACTGTTTTACTGTATGTTAAGTTCGTTTAGAAGAAAATTTTATCGAAGTTAAGTACTAAAAATGGCAAGATTTAATAAGTAAACGGGAATTTAAAATAAAATCTATCCAAATTATTAAATATTTCGTTAAATATCTGCATTTCTCTGGTTGATTTGTAGAATCTCTCAAGTTTGATTGGAAGAAATAGTAGTATATTTTTAAAAAAATCTTAAAAATTATGATAATAATTTAATTAATAGCTAAACAGTTCGATTTTATTAAATTCTCCTAGGAATATGATGATTTTCAAAGAAAGAGCTCGAAAAATATTTATATAACAGACTTAAACTCGGGAGCGATAATAATAGTGTTAAAAATTGCAGTATTAATTAAATTTGTGTTATAACATTCGTTTATATTAAAATAATTCAGTTTTTGTTAAAATAAAAACTCTAATAGAGACCGATTTGTGGATTGTCTTTGCTAATAAAACGGAAAAATAACAGAAACGGCTGAAAAATTCGTATTTTTCTTTACGGTAGTTCAAAAAATTGTTTGTTTATCCGACAGTATGGCTTATACAACGGCATGCTATCGAAGGAGAAGGGATTTTTGTGATACTTTTACGATGCTTAATTCCCTTTCGGCCGGTTCTATCAAAATGAATCACGGCGAAGCTAAAATTGGTGGTCAATCCTTCTCGGCACTTCCGATTGTCCGGATATTAGAAAGACCTTTAATTTCCCTTAATAGTCTGGCAGAAAAACGCAGTGAGTGTTTGCAGCAGTTAAGATTTGTTGTCTCACGACACACAACAGATAGAAGTGCAGTAAATAGCGATCAATCAAAGCCCATGTCCAAACACGGGAGAGACGGACATTATGAGGTCAATTGTGTGTGTGCTGCAAACGACAGCCAATCAAAGCATCTTATAACTCAACAATTTGAATTTTGATTAAAAAATATCTATCAACAGATCGAGCCGAACCTGATTATATGCCGGTAATAAATACGATATTTGGAAGCAATTCTATAAAATTTATATAAAATTATACTTTTGTTTTAATCGTTTACTTGATCTTGATTTCCTATAAGAGTTATTAACATATTCTTAATGGTTTAAGATAGAGTAGGCCTAATTAAAGATGTCGCAAAGAATTTTCAGTTACGTATAAAATTCTTGCTTTTAATTAAACAAAAAAATTATTTTAAAACCAAAATATTTTAATATTTAAAGTTTTAAAACATAAAAAATTTAAGATATATTGCTTCGAAAGATTTTTAACTCTAGTTACACTCTAAGTTGTATAGGCTATATGATATTAGTGCAGTGTAATCATAAGCATTAATTTCGAGCGAAAAATGCGAAAAGTAAGTTTCAATTAAAGCATAAATAAAATTTATCCTAAATATTTGCTAATAATCCCCTTTTAATTAAACAAAATTACGTTGAATAAAGGTTATCATCATAATAGGCTATATAGATTTTCAATTAAAGATTCGCTAGCTATATCGAGTTCTAGCCTGGACTAATTTTAATTTTGATCATTTTTCATATAATTTTTATAATATTAGTATTTTAATAAAATGCGTAAAAATGCAAATTTATTCAATTTTATGAACATTCGTTTCGGTTATATTTAAGCAAACTGGGCTGAAAAATTAGTTCATTTATAGAAGCTGCAGTTTTATCTTTCAAACTTTATAGTTCTTACTCATTCAAAATTGTTTAAAGATAAGATTCTGTCAAAATTAGGCGATAGGGGATTTAATTTGACACTGGGAATTATAACACGGTTGTTAATTTTAAGGCTAATCAAGACCATTAGAGACTATTAGAAATTATTGTTATAGTCTCTTCATAATCTCTTATTGCACTCATCACCTTATGATAAATTATGCTAATTTAAATGTTTATAAATGGAAATAGCACTCGTTTTCTGCTATAGAATAAAAAGTGTGCCGAAATAAGAATTTTGCATTCTATAATCAGAATGTATAAGAGATGAAATTTGTGCAAGGCATGCTTGTATAACTTTTTATGTTTGATATAGAGTTGATATTAATCATTGGATGGAATACTTTATTAGTTAAATAAGCTTTTTAAAAGCGAAGATGCTATCTTTAATAACAAAATTAGATGTGTAGAAAGTGTAGGCCTATCAATTAAACATGACAGTGAAGAAGCTAAAGGCCCGCAATAACATAGTCTACTAATTGACTTTTCAACAGATCGATTAATAGAATATCGGAACAGAATTAAAAATTAATAACCAGTTAAGCTAATTAAAACTTGAAAAATCTTGCTATTTGTCGTGGATAATTTTGCAAATATAGAGACATTTCATATAATTATCAACATAAGCATTCCGATTGTAATTCGTTTCTTATCACTAACAAAAATATTTAACTGATATTTTGAAAATTGCTTTTAAGTTTTAACAAAGAAAGTGTGCCTCTCCATAAATGATTATTTAACCGCTACATTTTTAATCTTGCAGGCGAACTTATGTGGAAGTACAGAACGTAAGAAATCAAAGCTCCGAAGTAAAGATTATTTAAAAAGTGAATTAAAATAGATGTTTTAGATAAAATAAAACATTTCAGTGTAATGAATTAAGAATTTTTATAGTTATTTTTTAAAATATGATCAATTTTTTTGAAAATTTGTAGTATTGAAGACACCAGTTTTAAAGAGTGAAACTTTAAAACCCTGTAGAAATGGCCTTTCGTTATAACCAGTTCAATTCAACCCCCAATTGCTACTACAGATTATAACTTTAAGTATTGATAATACAGTAATAAAATACACATTCTAAAGTATAAATCAGGATGAAAGTAATTCTTTGAATAGACCACAAAGGAACCAAGCAAAATGGCTTACTAAAGCAGTCAAGTTTAAAATTTCCTAAATATTAGAACGATTTCAATTCATCAAAGTTCTCATGCCAAATAAGAAAATAGGTGAATTGGAAAAGTAGTTTTCCAAAATCCAGAGCAATAAAGATCTTTCTGGCATGAACAGAGTATCTTCGCTAAGGCTGAACGGAAAATAGGATAAACGCCTCATTAAGTGATAGGCAATTCAAAAACTTCCCATTATGCTCCAAAGAATACAATAAACGATTTGACCTTCTCTCTTTTATTCAATTTATTTTTTAATATCTTGTTTTTAACTATAAACGATTTTTAATAATTGATGTAGCTCGGTGAGCAAAGAGTGAAATATCCGTAACCAAAAGGCTCCATTTAACTTATGCAACCTGTGCGGTTTAGGATAATTATTTAGTAATAAACACCGCTTTCGTTTGCTATTATGTTATCATAATTAACTTTTTACCTTCATTAAATCTTGTAGAAATATATTATTGGGTTTTGCTTAGATATTTTAATGAGAACATTCATTTTTATAAATTTGACTACCGAAATTTGATATACAATTCATATAATAAAATGGACCCAAAATATTTATAGATTGTTCCAGTAAGCACAGAAATCTTAATAAATATAAAACTATCGGACTAAATAGATAAAACAGTAAATATTTGATTGCATATTTATTTGTTTAAGTCCTTTAATTAAATAATTTCGTATACTGAAATCTTGACGGTCTATATTAAAGATAATTTCTTAGCTCGTTGGAAGTTTAATAATTCTATAAAATTCTAAATTTCGGTGTTTTAATTGATTTAATAAGAAAACGTTGATGACTGAAATCATGCAAATTTTATACTAATTACATAAAAGACTATATATACTTATACCTATTAGTAAAATTGAATTTTATAAACATAAAATTAGACCTTTAAACGGTGACATTTTTTATGTTTTCTGCTTAATATCGAAATTAAAAACAAGGTCTAGATCTATCTAAATTACAGTCATTTGCCTAATCTAATAATGAGATAACTTGTATTTTTCGAGCATTTGGAAACCCCTGCTTGATTGCAAACATTAAGAAAAAAATCGCGTGTTTTTAAATTATTAGACATTACATTAAATTACTCGTACGTGTAGCGCTTTGTTATGAAGTTTTTCATTCCAATAATTACGAAACTTAAAAAGTTTCTCGTTTAATTGTATTAAAGCCAAACTTTAATCTTGCAAAATCTATAAGAGAGGTCGGTACTCCTTTTATATTCGTTAGGCATCTATTTTAAAATTGTTTTATTTGAAGTACAAAAGAGTGTTTTGTAATTTTTATAATTTTAAAATATTGTTAAATAATATAATTTAATTCTTTGGAAAATAACTGACATATTACACCTGACTTCTCATTAAAAAAAAGTCTGAGAGATAATTTTTCCGTGCATTAAAATCACTGAATAATAAAACTTTCAGGTTTTAAACCATACTGGAGAATTATATTACCGAAAAACTGCGAGTGATCAAACGAAAGTTTCTAAAAAAAAAAAAAATAATTTTTAAATTTATGATAAAACTGCAACGTTCATGACTGATTTAATTCCATTAAAATAACAGATTTGCTAGCGTATCGTGACGAAATTTATTCGCTAGATCTACGAAAGAGCATATTGTACGCGTTTATAAGAGATAAATTTTAAAATTTCTATAATTCAAAATTTTATAATAAATGTTTAACCGAATTACACTGAAACTAGCTTAACAGACCGATTGGAGAATCTAAGGTGCGAGGATTGAATTTTATCTAAAGACTTGAAGATCAATAAATGAAGCTATAGCTTTAGGTAATTTAATAGAAGGACTGTAATAGGTTGAATAAAAGTAAAAAAAAATTTACTTTTATTTTTATAAGATCATTTTTATAATTAAGACGGTAATTAAGTAGGCAATTAGCTAAGTCGTTAAAGAACAACATTGTTGTTTTGTGCATTGTTCAAAAATTAAAAAAAAAAAAATGTTTCAAGATGGATGAGAAGCAAAGTTCCTCGATTTAAATTTAAACTAATTTTATAATTAACTAATTACCCTTTAACTACTTTAATCTTATTTAATAAAAATATAGAAATTTTTTAATACTTTTTTTTATTAACTTTATAACAAATTCTTATCTTTAAACTATAATACTTACCATCTATTAATTGAAATCTTCACTTTAAGCCAACTAGGCCTATAATATTTTGCACAGTAGGCCTATATGGTACTTAGTAAATAAGAGCGCTCACTAAATCCGTTAAGAAGATTTAAATAAGATACATTTACACTGTTTTAATTAATACAATAATTCATTGAGATTAAAAATTACGAATTACAAAAATCAGCCTTTAGGCCTAAAATTGAAGTTCATAATTTTTTCCTAGATCTTTAGCGTAAAGTTAAAAAGCGTATAGTAAAATAATTCTTAAGGTAAAAATCTCGAAAAACTTTTAGGAAACTATTCTATACGGATAGGTAAAGAATGATTGACAAAAATTATAATACCGAAAAACCGAATTTGTTTCTATTCGTGTATAACATGAAATGTATAAAAGGCCACAATTATCAACGCTATAGGAGAAGATGATGTCTTAGATTTGATATCAGTGCAAGACATCCATACCTAGGCATTCAATCTTCTATATGTCACCTGTCATGATAAAACATCTATGAAACGTTACACTCTTGTCAGAAAAGTTTTCATCTTTCAATCTCTATGGATGATATAAAGGAGAAATGCTTTATCTTCCCCCCTCTCTGTCTCTTTTGCATTATCAATTCCTCTTTCTCTAGCTATATTAAATATGCAAACTTTACTTCATCCAACTTTTATAGTGTCATACAAATTCTGTTTGTTTTCCGTTTTATGATTGCTTACTTAGTGGGTCCCGAGAATATATATATAAAAGAAAAAAAAATGAAAGACAAATAAAATCAGATATGAATATATCTAAACTAGCTTAATCAAGTTATTATTATTATATAGACTTTAAATAATTCTTCAATATAAACTTTTCTTTATTAAAAAGATGAATTGGTCAAAAAATTAATTTTTTTTTTGGTGTTTTAAAATTCTAAAATTTTAAATGAAATATATTTAATTAAGAATTTAAAATTAAAAAAGTCGATTGTAAAATTGAACATAGACTTTCTTCATTAGTAGACTATAACGTGTGTTTATTACTTGTAAAGAGTTTAACGCAGACTGGTCTCACAATTTGTTCTCGAGTTTCTTTAACATTAAATTATTGAAAATAGGGTTTAATCTAACTATTTACGATCTGTCATAACGTATAATATTATGATAGCTCTCGATTTAACCGAAAAGATTCATCGTCAAGAAAAATGGAAACCTACCTTTAGTATGGTCGTCTCTGTCATGATCACCTGTGCCTTGCCACGGATGCCATGTGCTCTTCACACGTGTAGAACCAGTAAACTTCTTCGGATCGAGAATATCGTCGACAGAAAACGATGTGTGCGACATTGGTCCACTGTGCTGATCCCTGTCAGTCCCCGCACTTTCCAATAGTCTCTCAGCAGATTGAGATTTGCCGTCACCTTCCATATCTTCACAAGATGAACAGCTTTCGGACCTGCAGTCCGATTTGTAACATATTCCAAACTTTTCGTCCCAATCCGGACCCATGTGGCACCCTGTGGTACCCCGGCATGCGTGTGATACTCAATCAGTTGAGGCGGAGCTATAAGGCGCTTAGGTCTCGACCAGTGATGTTAGCTCCTGCCAACCGATCTGTGTGGACAACCCGGACGTATGGTTGAGATTTTCGCTGTTACCGGCGCATGCGTTCTGCGTTCTGGAAGCTAAGCTGTGGGTGTGTGTGTGTGTGAGGTGCTTTCAACCACCCTCTGTAAAGTGCCAAGGGAGGGTAGATGAGGGGGGTAGTTTGCCAGACGATTTTGACATGACGTCCATTCAAAGTTATTTTACCAAGTGTGTGGGGTTTCTTTCAACAATGGAATCATCTGCCCCTGTGAAATTCTCTTCTCCTTCGCTTCTGCCGGTGATTAACGTGAATCCTGACATCTCATCTCAGATTTTTAACCTTACAGGCTGCACACATAAGAAATACGGTAAGTTCCTCCAACTGAGGTTTAATCGAGTCGAATTTAAGTCGGGGGTTTAATTCTATTTATCCTGTACTAATTTTAATCCGATAGAGCTCTTTTTTTGTTGTGCTTTCCCGTTGCGGTTTAGCCACGCGTCTCTAGGCCTACTTCAGAGATTCTCACTAATCCTATTTGTGTAGACGAAATAAACGCATTCTATACTTGAATAAAATAAACTTGGACAACTAAAATTATAAAATTTTCTTCTAATTAAAAAAAAAAAACGATGAAAGAATGAAAATTCTGCATAATATAAAATTTTAAAGACAGCTTTTTAAATAAACAAAAATTTAAACAATTATTATAGACAGTAAACACATAAAACACTTCTCTCTTTAAGTGAGAAAAAAATAGAATTTTATTAAAAATTATTTACGAAAATAATATTCAGCCTACGATTAATTCTATAAACAAAAATCGTAAATATAAAGTGTAGCATCTGTCGAGTTTGATAACTACTTTTTAAAATTTTATTAAATATGTATAAATGATTTTTTTTTTAATTTCATATGTTTTTAGTCTTTAGTGAATACTAAGAATAAAACAGTCAAAAAATTAAAAATATTTTTTAAAACTTTGTAGAAAAATAAATAACGTTAAATAAATAATAATAATAATACTGACGTTAAAAGTCGAGTATTAAATATTAATTTAATAAGTTTAATCCTTCAGAAAAATATCTTTTAGAAGAAAATACTTTTGTCATAAAAAATAATATTTTTAAGGTAAATGGCGTATTTTGTAAACTTCATTTGAATTCAGTTTTTTATTTTTATTTTTATCAAATAAAAAATTTCGAATAATTAACTACAATTATAACCTATTGAAACTTTTAATAGAAATATCGAACATTTATTTTTAATGTATGTTCTTATCTAATGTAACTTTTGTTTAACAAAAATAACAATTTTTTTTTCTTTATCTTATAAATTAATTTAATATTTATTTGCTTATATATCTATAATCCATCTTGTTATTTATCTTTATATAATATGAATTTTTAGGGGAATGAATTAATCTAGTTTATTGTTATTAAACGTACTGCTTAGTTTTATTTATTTATTTTTTTGTCTAAATTTATTAATAAATTTGTAGATTTAAATAAAGATAATAAATATTCATGGATATGTATACAAGAAGTTGATTTGTTTATTTGTCTGGAGTTAAATAAAAAGAAAAATAGAGTGTTTAATTATTTTGTTCGTTTAGGTTAATGCAAAATAAATGATAAGCATGTAAGAATAATGGATATGAAAATATTTTTTTTTTCCCGTAATATTTTAAAATTAATCTATTATTTAAAATATTTAAATTTCTTAAATATCAAATGTTAAATTAAATTTAAAACAAATCTCATAACTTTTTAATTATCATTATTATTAATGTTATTTAAACAAATTACCTGTTTAAATATTATTAATAAAATATAAGATATACAGAGATTAATAACTGTATAAAAATCATTTTCTGAAGACAATAATTTTTGTGATGATCTCCTTCTATAAAATATAAATTATATAATTGGACCCAAGTTAAAATTAGATCTAGGTCCAAAAGGAATTGACTTTTAATTGATGCGGTCCTAACTAAATTGCTTATTTATTATTTCTGTGGTAAACAAAGGACTCGATCGATAATCAGTTCTATAAATGCGAACTAATTATCCATTTTTTTTTAAACTTTAATAAATTTTATATTATTTTAAACAGATTTTTAACCGATATAGCTTTTTTTGCAGTTAAAAACTGAGCGAATCAATTCTTCGAACAGTTGCCATCGCTAAGCTAGTTATCCTATTGAATAATTTCAGAATTATATCTTTGTGAAAATTGTATGACACAGTCTCATTAACTATACCCATAAAGCGTTTATCAGTTTAAGTTTACAGACCTTTTAACAAAGTTCAAGGGAATAGTGTTGGAAAGCAGGAACTATAGATAGGATCGCCATTTTTGGTTACTAGAGGATTAACATTTCCATCAGTGGTGACCAAAAATCAGTTTATTAAGATAAGAGGGAGAGAGAATGGTACGTAATCTCATTCTTGAATGACACACACACACACACGCACACACAAATCACGACCTAATCTAAACTTCAAAATTCTTTCATTTCTAAGTATATTAATATAAAAATTACACCATACAGTGAAATTCAGATAAATAACGAAAGCATTTACTTTAATAGAGTTTTGATGCGGATTTATCAATGCTTGTTTTAATTGTTTAATAATACATCGAATGGAGTGTCTTTCGGAAGAATCGTGACACAATTAAAAAATCGTGAAGTCAACAGTTTCGTTAGTTTTGATCCCCGAGTAAAGGATGCGTCATACAAGGGTCAGTTTCATGCACTGCTGTTAATCCTTAGCCAAGGGCAGTTGATCCGATCACAGTCTGCAATAATCGAGAACGATCAAGCGTGGTGGATTTTAATGGCTTAATTTGTGTTAGAATAGCATCCCTCGGGTGAGACTGTATGGATGAAAACACTATTTGTTTGTAACACTGAGCTAAATTACAATTGTAATTGCAACACTGTCTCCTTAATATACTTCAATATATTTATTAATAAATATAACCTTATATCATTATACAGAATCCAATTAGGCCTAGAATTATTTATGTTTAGAATTACTTTTCCTCTAGCTTATATTACGAAGTAATCAAAATATATTATTTATAGACTAATCTAAACTTTATGATCAAAATATATCAAATTTTTTTAAAGATTAGTTCACTTTATATAAAATATATATGATATGTATAATTTAATATAAAAGTAGAATCTTTGTATTCAAGTGTATATTAATACTTTCGAATATTCTTTAAACATTTAAATTATTATTATTTTTTAATCTATATTATAAAAATAAATTTTATGGTCTATAAAATTCATGAATCCTAACATTTTAAGCATTGTAATTAATTAACTTTTAACAGATTAAAAATGACAATTCTTTAATATATAATATTTTAATTTAGAGGATTTTTATATTATTCAAGACTTAATAAAACTATAAGAAATATGTTTAAATTTATTATTTGAGCTCGATGATATAACTTTAATGATTTCAAGAATTACAAAAAAATTTTTTTATCTGAAATTAATAATAATAATGTCAAAAATATTAAACGATAGAAGTGTTTTAATTTGTAAAGATATCGTGAACGTTGTTCATGATTTAAAATACGCAATATGTACTTTATAAAGCTAAAATCAGTCTCATAGTATAATAGTAAATGTACTATTAAATTATCTTAGAATATAAAGCTTAAATTGTTAGATTTCGAAATTAAATTTTTGTTTAAGGAATAAAAATTACATTAAATCATTCAGAACAAAACAAGAGCTTTGATATTTAGTTATTCTATATTTGAAAATTTTAATTTATTTTAAATATTCCAAAATAATACATAAATTTATTTAAATTTAAAACCACTCAAGTTTTTAATTTTCTATTAATTTATAAAATATCATATTTTTTATTAAATATTAGCGAAAGTTCTTAAAATCTTTTTTCTAATAATTATAAAACTTCTTTAAAGATAAATGCAAATCTGTGATGTTAATTTTTTTTTTTAATTTTTAAATATATGCTTATAATATTAAAATGATTCTCATTTAATAGTTTAAACAAGCGTTAAATTCCTTTTAAAGTTTCAAGTGATGCATAAAAAAAGGTGTAGAGGTAAGGCGCTACCGCATCTGCCATCTTACGTGTGAACCGACTGGCTGTTGTGTCGGGTGACCATCTCCACCCCAGGGAAACTGCAGCTAATTAGATCACGTGATAAATATAAGGGGGCACGTACAGCTGCCGAGCTTCTCAATGATGTCACTAGTAGATTTTTAATGGCCCTTCTATTCTGAATTGCTTCGACAATTAATTTCGCTGAAGATAACGAGAATGTAATTCACAAATTTCATATTAAAAAATACTTTTTTTTGTATGTGTTTTTGTTGCGTTGCTACGCTATGTAATCCCGACAAGAAAATGTTATTTTAAATAACAGCGCCTCTAATAAAACTACAAAAAATGACTGATCCTTTTCTTCTGTTATTGTGAAAATAACTAATGGTCTTTCAAATTCTGTGAATAAGATTGTTTTTAATGGATATGGTAGGGGAAGGCCTCAAGAATCAGTAGAATTTGGGAGAGGGCTATAGGGTCACATATTCATTAACAAAACAAACAGTCCTTTAAGAGAGAAAACAGTCCTTTAAGAGAGAAAACAGTCCTTTAAGGATGAAGCAACTGTGAGTATTTATGGTTTCCTAAGAATCGAATAAAAGAATTGAGGATGCTCAGTAGAAATTTTCAACTTTAGTTTTACCAATAACATAAATTTAATGAACTTTTTATTTAACTATAATTTATTATTTAAATTTTGAAACAGAACTAAGTTACATTCAGAATGATTTCACTTTTAATATAAAAGTATTAAATTAATTAGTTTTTTTACTATTTTTTATTTAATGGGCATATTTGCCATTTCGAATGAAATTTTTTAATATATATATATAAAATCAAAAAAATGTTTTCATTGATTTTGCTTCTAAAAATTGAGAGAAAATATGAAAGGAGAATTGTGAATCAAACTTTATTCGACCCAACAAACACCAATTCCTAAAGGCAATGGTTTGACTGACCAAATTCCTTGCAAAATATAAGGATGAGTGACTTTTATGGACGTGTTCCAATCTTCAGAAAGGAAAATCAGGATCTGAAATGAAGAATAAAGCATAAACATTAGGAATAACTAGGATTAAACTATTTGAAATCTGTTTTATTACCTGATATTGAAAATTTTCTATTAGATTATCAAATGTTTTAAAATTTAATTTATTAAGTATAATTGAATATTTAGGTTATAATCTTAACTATTTAGAAAATTTTATAACTTTGTTATAAAATTTTCTAAAGGTTTCCAAGGTTTTTTTAAATGCAAAATTTGCTATGCAAGCATTAGTGCGATTGAGTTACAGGACATAGCAGAATATTCTCCCCATCATATATTTAGCCTTAAAATAACGATAAATCAATAGGCATAAAACAAACTAAATTTTTTCTTCCACTGGACTTAGTTCAGGGGATGTTGAGCTGTGTGATGTAACACGGTTATAAACGATATGGGTTCATTCATTCAATATTACCTTCTATCTATTTATCTAACCGTACCAATTTTCAAACATGTTTTCAAGAGGGTGGGTCTGAATATGATATTTTTAGCCTTCTCTGATTAAAAATCCGAAATTGGACTGTTTTCAGACAAGTTACTTAATCCTTTCGTGTCTCAAAACTGATTTGCATCGAGAGATAGAGGATAAAAGAAGATATCTGTAATTATAGAGATGCATTTAAGCCATTTATCTGAAAAGAATCATTAAGAATTCTTAAATGGGCTCTTCATACAAGGCATAACTATTCATCCAAAAATAACTGCTGGTGATTGTTCTCCTTGAAGTGTGCGAAGAATGTTGATTGCCATTCTAATTACAGTTACATTAGCAAGTTAGTAAGTCGTGGAGAGAGTAATTGGCTTGCAAATACCCTTGCCATCATCCTGTTCTCTTTAGTTACACATATGTTGAATATTACCAAGGATATTAAAACTTTTCTTCTCTTTCCCCAATCAAAGCGTTATTGTGGATGAACCAGATGTCTTCTTTTAATGACAAATAATAAAATATTTTTCTTTACTTTTTCATCTGCGCGAAAGTCTTCTACCCATTCCGATCGAAAATTTACTAGAAAATTTTCTTCGAATTTTTGAAGGAAAATGGCTCTTGTTTACGTGATCACTTCAAACATTATGTTTTTAATCATAATAATAATATCGTGATGCATTTACAGTTTGCCCCTTTAATTCTTAAGCTTCTTAATCTTTCATTAAATCGCTATTTATGGCTATGACAATTAATAAATCTATAGATCTAACAGAAGATTTTGAAAAAATTCCTAATTTTCTCATTTATAAATGTAAAATATAAGTTAGTAAAAATATAATTCGATTATTAGTATTTTTTTTCGATGATCAGATGTACTTTATATAGTATATTAAACAATAAAAATATTTTTATATTCAGATTTAATGTTAGTTTGCTTGTGAATTCGCCTTATGGGCTTATATCTCATAATCTCATCTTTTGTAAATAAACAAACCTAACTCGTATTATAGAAAATACAAGTTGTAGATTTCTAAAATCTGAATTTTATATTACTTTCGAGAATGTTTTATAAAATTTAATCTAAATATCAAAATATATTATTATTAAAAACAATATTATTCAGAACGATACGTAAATAAGAACGATCTTTCTACGAAAATACGAAATAAGCGATAGACCGAAACGAGTGGACAAGTATTTTTAGTCTAAAATATAAAATTACACGCCGAATTTTGTCCTAAACACGCTAATAAAAATAATAAGACCGCTGGGAACAGGACAATAATTGCATCCAATGGATGTCAGTAAGCTAATTTAGTTAGAGAATGCTATTTTAGAAGTCAACCACTAATGACACAGCCAGTTAGTTTCGGTGTTAAGGGTGCTATAGAAACCCGCACTTCCAACTTATTAACGCCGAAACTGCCCTCAACAACCGACAAGCGTTACTGATTAGCGTATCTGTATAACATTACAATGTCGCGACCTTATGACAAGAATACCAGATTACACTGTTTATAACGACCGAAAGGACAAATAGCTTTTATAAGACGACACAATCAAATCAATTGTAATAATAAAATTAATTCGATACGTTTAAACTTGTTTTAGATTCGAGTTGGCTTTGCAAGTTGTTTCTTGTGAGACATCGCAAAATAATAGATAGCAAGAAACGTTAATAAATTTTGTTAGGAAAATATTAAAAGTTTACTAGTTTCAAAATAGATTCTTCTTCTTATTAGTTTTTTAAACAAATATCTACACTACAGATATAAACCGCTCTTAACTAATACAAAATATCCGTCCATAGCCAAAAAAACGTAAAGATTTCGTGGAAACTTATGAAATTCTATCCAAATTTTTGTTCTCAGGGTTAAAAGGCATCATTAAATATGCAAATTTAAAAAATACCTCAATAAAAATATTTAATAGAAAGATTTTTAAATAATTTCTTACGATTAAAGAAACGTACCGTAGCAGGTAGCAGGCCTACATTCAAACAATTCAAATATCAAGTATATAAATTATTAAAATCGGATTTAATATTCTCTTTAATAAATGAATAAAATATAAGTATACTTATAAATTGATAGATTTTAATGAAATAAATTGAAAATTTTAAAATTGTTTAAATATAATTTTACCTTGATTCAAAAATTGTATGATTATACATATCTATCAGAAAATGAATAAAAGAATAATAAAATTAAATTTATTTTAAAAATAAATAAATATTTCGTGATTAAAAATAGACGCCGAATATACTACATTCAAAGTTCATTTTGACATGGTGTATCTTGAGAATTATTCTAAATTTTGAATGAGAGCACTACTTTTCTGATTAAATTGTAGCGGAATTAATCAGGAATCATATAAAGTTGATAAATAATAATTTAAATGTCATTCGTTTTCAGAAATTAAAGTGTGACTGCAGAAGATTGATACAGTATATAGAATATTTCAGAAAATTCTAAATGTAGATTTAATCTTCACAGGGTAAATGTTATTTCCAATGATGAAAAGAAGTTCAACATATATGGAACTGATAGACATTTACTAGCACAAAGCACAAAGGACGTGTTTTCAATAAATCCCAAAGAAGAGTTTCTGATGAAATACGACAGCATTTATATTTAATAGATAGATTATAAGATATAAACAGATCTATAAAATTTCGCTTATCAGTCGACGTTTAAATTACCAAATATATCATAATTTATTAACTAGTAATCATACTATTTGGTAATTAGACATAATTTTCTCTTATTCGTTTTTGGTCTAATCAAGTAAGTTTAAATATGAATATTAAAAATTGAACAACAAAACAATGTTTACGTGACTAAGTCGTATTTAAACAATCGACTTTATAATTCATAAATAGTTCAAAACGTTATTACGGTAACCGTAAACATTTTGAGTTGTGCAAAGTAACAAATCCTATGTGAATTTTGAATATTTAAATCTTAAAAACAACTATTTTTAAAGGATAATCTTTTGGGAACTTCAGTTTTAAGTTTAGAATTAAATTTTGTTAAATAATTTACATAAAGTTACACTTTATATCTATATAAGGTCTAATTCTATCAAAATTATTCATAGAAATTGAGATTTACTCTTAGTGACATCTTTTTAACTTTTTTGATCATAGGCCCATTTAGATCTTTACAAATTCAGTAATCAGGAAAAATGGGAAGTTTTATATACTAAAAATCTGCTTTTGTTCACTTAAAACGGAAAATTTATCAATGAAATAGTTCTTAAATGAAAATAAAGTTTGTGACGTGATTATAAAGGTCTTGTGAGATGAAAGAAAAATCAACTTTTCATTCCTGATTAATGCTTTTTAATCAGGAAATTTCCCAATATCATGATTATATATATTGTCCATAACCAATTTTCAGTTTTGATTCGTAAGTAAATATTGTTCATTTAGTAAGGCCTTTATGTTTATTACCATTTGAAGAGATGCAACCTCTAAAAATTTTCTTCCGAGTATATGATCTATACGTTCATTTATACTATATATATATATAGGAAAAGAATTTGCTTTTTTATAAAAATATCTGCATTAAAAAAATATTTATGATTGTAACTTTGATTAAAATTATCGAAATAAAAATAGGGCCTTCGTTAAACGTAGATTTATTTGCATAAATAGGAAAAAAATAACATTTATGTTTCGTTTTGCCAAATCAATGTAATGTTGAGATGCGATGAAGATCGGTAGACTACTGTTGCTTCTCCTTGTTTATATAGACCGAAGGGTTTTTGACATCAGAAACAAAGCAAAAGTAGAAAATTACAGAAAATATTTATTGAAAGAGAATATTGAATCATTCAATAAACGTTTAAAAGTAGTTATTTTACGTGCTTTTAATGTGCTAAATACTTTTATTTATCCGAGTATTTTAAAAGATAAAATTAATAATTTTATTAACGAAATATACATATTTTGATCATATCTTTTATTGAATTGTTCGCGTGATTTTATAATAATAAGTCAGAAGAATGTTCATTCATTTACAATAAGATGATCAACTTCTTTAAAAATCTAAGAATAAAACTAGCAAAATTTAGTACTTGACTTCTCAAATGGTTTCTTTTTTTGCTTACGCGTATATACAATTAAAAATCCGTGCACATAGTTTATTATTGATAAATATACTGTCTTATGTAAGTTACATTATTAGTTTGGCTTTTCTAAATTTTGGCGAGATTTCCAGTCCATTTATTGAACAAAATACACTTTAAACATATCTGGAATCAGAAAAAACTTCAAAATATTTTTACATAGAATACTACATGAGTAATTTTCTTTCGTTAAATTATCAAGTTATGCTTCTGAAACTTGATTGAATGTTTATATAGATTGTTCTCTATCTTATCCGCAGAATTTACTGTAGCGTGAAATTTAGAATTTAAGAATTTTCAAACTGTTTAATGTGCTTAAAATTATACATTTACTTTAAAAACTAATCATTCAGAGATGAAGAGCGGTGCAAGTAGAGCTCTTCTACTTCGACTGTTGCGTCGTCGAACCAATCAAGCACCGCATCAGCCAGCGGGTACAAACGTAGAAGAGGATGTCCCCCGCGGCATTCTGTGCCCTAGCTGTCCAGCTGACACAGAATGGGATTAATTGCAAGGTTAGGACATTGTTTACCCAGTGAATTAAATTTATTTGCGATTGCTTATTCGATACGTAACTTCTTGTCAACAGTATTAGACATAGGTGATCCATCTCGCTGATTAAAACAGATGCAGGTCGGCCCTTATATCGAAACCCAAGGGACCGACGAGTTAAAGGTTCTGCAGAAAGAGAGAAATTCATTGATTAGCATATTCTCTATTATATATCATCTATAAATTGTATTAAAACAAGCCGTTTCTGTCCTACTTTTTAACAGTTCCAGCAGTATAGACATTTAAAGTGCCTTGTTTTGAATGTCCAGTTCGCATAGATTTTCATCAAATAGATCACTTAAAAATTGCTAAATTATAATTATATTTATACAAAAATTAATAAAAACATGATTAAAATATAATAGTATATGTATAAAATATACTTTTTGACAACTTAAGTATAATCAGGCACTTTTATTATGTTTAAAATTTAATAATTTCGTTATACAATTTAGAAAATATTTCTCTCTTACGTTTTGAATTAAATTGCATAAAAAGAAATTTTTCTTAATTAAATTTTAAAGAAAAATATCTGAATTTACAGGATTTACTTTAAACATACTCTTTGCTGTTTGGTTAACTAGGGAATGTGAGAATAACAACCCGTAAACCACTAACAACACATTAATCACACGAAGGCAGGAAATTTAGGATTATTTACAGTTTCAGCTGTACCTTATTAACTTTATTGCTTTATAGTACTGTATATAATGCCATTATATTCATGGTTTTATTGCTGAAGACGAAATTTTTAAATAAATAACATATTTTATATTTCTCTTTTAAGATGCTAATACATTAATAACTCGTTTAGTCCACAAGCTGGATAATTTTAAACCTAAATCGAGTTTCGCATAATGATATACATAATTAAATATATTTAAAGTATTTCTATATTTATTTTTAAGCTTGAAAATGCCGAAAAGGAATTTTCTCAAACGAAACTCGAGATAACAACTAGGAATTTTACTATTTATAAAAAACAAAATGCGGATTTTAAAGTTAAAATATTTACTTAATCTTTCTCATTTATCAATGCAGTTCTTAACATAATAAGCTTTATTAGTGGATATAATATATAAAATATTTAATATTAAAAATAACTTGGAAGATTTCAGAATTTCACGGAACTGCTTTAACTGATACGACATCTTATAAGAAGTAATAAATCTTCGAACTGTTTTAATTTATAAATTATTTCACCTCTTAGTTAAAAGTCGAATTTAAACATTCGCTTAAAAGTTAAAAACAAAAATTACTTTCAGCTTTAAAAAATAAATATATATATATATTTTAAAATACAGATAACATAAAAATTAAAATTTAGCTGAACTATTATCTTATTTAAAGTAAAACGATCGATAAATCATGCTACGCAGTTCATGCATTTTCATCAATGCTATAATTATATGTTAAACGAAATCTGCTTGACAAAACGTACAGCTTGATGGAAAATCCCTTATGATCGCCAAGAAAAAAGGAAAATCAGTGGCGAATGACAGGTGTAGAACGGAAACTCAGCCCTCGCAAATCCTTTCAAGTACGCTTCATCGCACAACACTGGGTCATGGTAGCAGTAATTTTCGGAGGACCACACATCGTTGCGGTGTGGCTTTACTCCAAGGCGCATGGTGATAATAGTGGGATTTCTACCAAGAGGTAATTTGTGAATGCAGCTCTATCGTTCAACGATTTCTTGAACAGTTTGCGAATTGAAGTGGTCTTACAGTTTTGGGTATAGAAAAAGGATTTTAAGGCACATTTCATGTTGTTTTTTTTCCCCTCTTTTCTTTCTAAACTGGAATCGGTTAATGGTTAAAAAACGCATATGTATATATCAATTTTTGTAAATGATTTCGCTTATTTATTGATTATAAAGTTGAATAAGACTTTTTTCACAGTAGCAAATTGTCGTTCAAAGTGATAATCGTTAGAGAACGGAACGATTCGAGTTGATATCTCTATGTTATTCTCGATATTTAAATGCCGCATGCATCATCGCATTCACGAAAAAAAAGTTAAAAGTATGATTACCCAAAATTGAAGTTCTGTGCATAAACTGCTAAAGCCGCAAGCTTAAATCATCTTAAAGCCGTTAACCAACATTAAACTTTATTGAAATTATAAATAAACCGATAAGACACGCTTTTTTTTAATTAAGTTTTTATTGCTCCCATATTATAAATTTTTAAATTTTCATGTCTTTTTTTTAAATTAAATCTCGCCATATCATTTTATCTATTTTTGTTGTAACCAATTAATATAATGCATATATCTTCGATATACATCGTTAATAATGACGATTGTTACAACCTATAATTCAGAAACCAATACAATAATAAACAATTGCAGTGCAAATTTAAATAAAACAATTGCAAATGATCAAAATGTCTTCCAAAATTGATTAAGTTTGCGTAATTGTAACTAACGGATGATTGATTTTATTATAGAAAACATTTGAGTACTGTATTAGATTTTTCCGACGGAAAAATTTATTTCTAAATAAATCGCAAAATATAAAGTGAAAATAAACAGTTTATCGCAATTATTGATTAACTAATTCATTTATTTTTTACTAAAATAAGATTTTGGAGTTGTAAACTAAAACAGGACACAAGTTATTAGTCATATGTTTCAATAATATCGATTATTTTTTGGATCAATCTCAATAGACTTTAAGCGCAAGTTATCCCGAAAATTAATTTATCCTTAAATAAGAATAATTCTATAATGCTGTTTTTAGAAAAAAATTTAGTATAGAATTCGGTTAAAATTTTGAAACTGATCATAATTTGTCATTCCTAAAATAATTTTAGCTTAAAGATAAAATCAATGATGATGATGGTAATGATGCTGTGACTTTTTATATGATTGCCTATAGTCTATATATACAGGAAAATAAATAATTTCTTACAGTAAAATTTTTTGTTGAAGGTTTATTGCTGTTAATTTCAACATTAAAAATGCTTATGACTTTTTTCTCGTCGAATTTGAGATAAGCTAATTAAAATAGCCTCTAAAATATTTTTATAAAATTAAGCATTATTTTATAATTTTTAATTCATTTTTTTAATAAAAAGCATACTTATTGAATATATATTTTTATAAAGTTTTACTAGATACAACTTTACAAAAATTTTTATCTAAAATTAGTTTGCTAGATAATAATATTTCTTACTAGATGGCGCCACATAATTTCTAATTGTTTTTGCCATCAAAATTGTTCATAATTCATTTAAAATTTTATAAAATTATTCTTTTAATCCATTAGCAAATTTTTAATATTATTTTATTATATTTTAGTGCGTAAAGTTGATCAATAATAAGTAAGTAGGCCTGGGGAAACAACTAGGCTAGGAATCGATAACACTGATCTATAAGGACTATAAAACTTTTTTTTCACTTTTAGGTTAAATTTTATTTTAAATTAGATGATATGTATCACTCAAGTAGCTTCTTTCTTCTTCATTTCGATCTGCAGCCGTCTTTTTATCCCAAACATATACCTATCCTAGCTATTTTCTCGTCATGAATTCTGCTTGGTAGTTTCCACGAAATTTCTCTTTGGCCCATTCTCTTTCTCCTAAATTTAATTATTGAATTATAAATCAAGAACTAAAACCTGAAATTATTGAATTTCATAATATAGCATATAAGAAGTCGAAATATCATTCTTTCATTATTAATGTGTTGATACATGATCTAAATATAAATCTAAATTTTATTAAATTATACTGATAAAATATAATCTATAAAAACTTAATTTGAATAAAAAATTTACACGATAAAGTTAAATACTTCATGCGAAATTTATCAAATGCAGTAGAAAAATATTTAGATCATGCTATTTATGCACTTGGGAAAAATAAATATGATGTTATACGTTTACTGGGGGGAAAAAATCTGTTTTTATACTTTTAATTATTTTGATAATTTTGATTTAACTTCTCTCAATTAAATTCATAAACTTTTTAATTAATTAAACTATTTTATTTTACGTTTTTGAGAATATTATGTATAGGATGAAAAATACTGTAAAAATAAGTAAAAATGATTATTGAAGTCAGTTATGAAGCTCCGAATCGAAATATTGGAAACAAATACAATTTCCAACACTCGGCATTATTCATTTTGTCATATTCTAAATTCGAATTTTGTTTCCTTAAAGAAGTTCTTGTTTAAAGACAAATCTAAATGATAACACATCCGTCAGTCAATAAATAAATGTTTTTGGAATATAATTTTCAATTTTATTTAAAAAGCTTTTTTTCTGATGTGTTTTTTTTTGGCAAAAAAAAAAGTAAGAAATATAATACAAATTAAAGCCATATTTTATTTTAAAAATAACATTTTCTTTTATCAAAATATTATTTTTCTAAATATATTAAATGTTTTTTTTTTTTTTTTGACAAATGAACTCGTAAATCTGAATGAGTCTTCACAATCTGATGACTAAAATCATAATTTATTTTAGAATTTAGATACCATATATTAATCTTATGCATTTTTGTATTTATTTCTTATAGAGAAATGATAAAATTTCGAATTATTCTTTGTGATGAAATCCAAAAAATCTTAAGTTCTTCGTAATGAAATCTAAAGGTAAGCAAATATCTTACTGATCAAATAAAGAACATTTCAGATCTGTTAAACAATTTATTTGCATGTTTTATCTATCATAATTAATTATTTTTATGAATTCAATTTTTTTTAAACTGTTTTTTCTTTTTAATTTTATGTATTTATTTTCGTTTAGAGATGAAAGAAGATTGATTCGATAAATAGCAATACTTCTAAACAGTAAGGACGATAAAAACAAGACTTTTAAAAATGCATAACAACGTTATAAGTATAAAATCTGGAAAAAAAAAATTTATGAAACTAATGTCGAAATTAAATATTTCTTTTTAAGAAAAGCAAACAACTTTGTTGTTTTTGCAAGATTTGCATTATATTTCTTTATACTAAAATATGAATATTATTAATATATAATTAGAAAATAATTAGAATGGCAAAATAACGCTGCAGAATGATGGTCGAAAGAGCAGTTGCGACCACGTGATGTCCATACTTTTTCACTCTTTTGAAAGATTCTACTTGACGCCTCTTTGTGTCAACGGTCTCATAACCTAATTAGATCTAATTGAGTCCCAAGTATCCAGTTACTAGGAGTACTGTATCTCCCCCGTACAAAGTTCCTAATTAAAGCGGAAAAAACCAGCTTCGACATCTAATGTTACTGTGCTTGCTTCTCGGACAAACTTTCGATAACAGATTATTCAACTGTCTAATGACTAACCCTGTCTATTAATTATTTCTTGGCCCTCCGTAAAGTCTTGTGACTCGTTAGAGAGTGATTAACAGTTTTTCAAGCTCTCTATTCGCATGGATGCTCCTCTTCTGCAAACTTGGGAGTTATTTGAAGGAAGAGGGGAAAGAAAAATCTCCAAAGTGATTTTATAACTTATATCTTACTTTATGACTGATAATAAATAAATATTTTTATGTAAAAATGTTTGTTTTGCATGATATATATACATTTTTTATACATCGTCAGAATATTTAAAGCTAATTTGCTGAGTAAATTTACATTAATCATTGTAGAAATAAAAATTTTTAAAAAATGCAGACTTCAGGAATTTTATAACCAGGAATATTTACTAAATTATTTTTAGAAACCATTCGGAATTCGAATGCGAATTTTGAATCTAATCCAAAATTTTAATAGATTTAAAGGTGTATTATTGGCCTCACTGTATCGTTGACTCCACTTGCAATTTAATTAATGTTTACACAAGTTATTATAATCAATTAATTATTATTAAATTGATAATAGGTAATGTAATAATGGCAGCAGATAATTTTATTTAAAAATCTTTACTAAACCTTCTATTTCAATTTTTCATTATTTTAAATATTTATTAAATAAATCGAAAATTAAGTGACGCAATTATATTATTATACTTAGAATTAATTGTAAATTTTAAACAATTCTGTAAATATTTCATAGTCTATAAACAGTATTAGTATGTACTGAATCTTATAAGCTTCAATAAATATATTTATTTTAAAAAATGAGCAAACAAAATTTCAATATATTGCATTAAAAACTTATAACCGTTACTTAAACTAACAATAATAAGTTTTTTATAAAATAAATTTTAAAGAGTATAAAAATTACTCATAAATATTATAAGAAATAATTCTGTAGATGTTTTTATACTGTGTAAACAATACTGTACCAAAGATACGGCTCATTAAATAAGTTTATTAAAATATTTTCACAAATTATATATTTTGAAGTGAATTAGACTTTTATCAGATGCCATACAAAATTGAAAAGTAACTGTAAAGAAGTAGAAACATATAAATCAAAAATATTTTAGTTATCTGATGATAAGGTAAGAAAAATATCTCATTTTAATGAAAGAACGAAAGGCATTATCTGGTCATAACATCTACAAATTAATTTCCAACACGTCAAATTTTAATTCCTCTTTATTTCCTAAATTTTGTCATTACTAATACATTTTGTAACAGAAATGACAATTCTACAACCGAAACAATAATTTAAATCAACGAAAAGAATTTATTTTATAAAATTTGGTGGTTTATAAGTAGACAAATAGGCTACTAGGTATAGAGCTCATAGCAATCCTGGCTGTTTAATAATGAAGGAGATAACGTTTCGGTATTCACCGATTGTAACTAAATTCATGCGAGAAATTAATGTTAAATTTAAATTTCTATATTCGCTCTAATTAAGCTTAATACAAGACCGAATGCTAAGGTCAAATTTAGTATAATAACTCTATTAAATCAAACAAATTTTCTATCTATAATTTGTATATTCAAATAAGAAGCAACGGTACGATTTTAATTAATTGCCTTTTCTAAATTAATAATTATTTAATCATCTGTAACTATAAATTCTAATCGTGACTGATATAAATGCATAATTACGGATATATCGATATTAATTTATTAAAACATTGTTTTATTTTGAAGAAAAATTACTTTCTGTGATATTTGTTTCGTACGTATTGTTATTTTATGAATTTTATGTTTACAAACATTTTATTTAGTATTGAATAGATATGTAAATGCTACATAAATCAAAGTAAATTCAACAAATATCAAAATATGCAGAATAAGCATCTTTATCGATCACTAAAATGTTTTTAAAATGCAACTTATGCCTAAGCACTATAAAAAATATATTTGGTAGAATTTTTATGTTGCCTTTAAGCTCTTTTTATTTGTTTTCAGATACATTTTAAATCCTTTTTTAAATATAATTCGATCAAATTTCATTAATATTGTACGATAAATACTTGAATATATTATACGAATATAAGTAAATTATTAAGACCTAGTTTAGTTTGATCTAAGTGGAGAGAAAAATGCTATATTCCAATTTGAGAATATTTGTTTAAATATTTTAAACCCAATGAATGAATTATAGATTTTTGGAAAACATAGTATCATAAAATCGAATTTTTTAAGCCAAATATACAGAAAAATAAGCTAAATTTTATGCATGATGTAGCAAGGAAAATTTTCAAAATCTGTTTTATTATTAAATAATTCACTTCCACACTGAATTAAAAATACAACAGACCTATTACAAATATTACAAATAAATAAATAAAAAATAAAATAACATAAGGAGGTTTTAAAATGCTTTAATTTTCTTAAATACTAATATAAACCACACAAGAATACACAAAAATAAAATTAATTAAGCAGAAAACAATTGGCAACATAGAGAAAAATCCAATTTATACCGCATCTAGATAAAAATTTTACACCATTCGCAAAGAGATAGGTTTTTATTAGGCACAAGGGAAGGATATTTTCTGATACAAACCGACCATAATAGATACCCTAGAGCTGGATAAAGTGTGTCAATATTTGACAACATGCCCTGCAAGATCAGTTAGTCGTGTAATCATTTCGGAATTCCCTCATTTTTAATTAATTCTTTAATTACGATAATGCTACACTAACTGCAGAAATAACAAATAAGTTAGTATTGCTACCTGTCTTTAAGGCAATATTTCAATGCTTCAGCTTTTAATAAATCAGTGAAGTAATTTTCGAGATTTCTGAGTAATTAATCAGTTGTAATTTATTATTTAACACGTAATATCATTGAGTTAGATCGTGATTGGCTTTGCTTCACTCACAAGAACAGTTTTATTCCTTCCTAAGGAACTGGAATGATTGAGAGAAGCAATTGCTCTAGACACAGTATGATTTTATCTGGCATTCCAGGTAATTTGAACAGACTTCATCTATTATCTATTACTGACAAGGTAAGCTATTCAGAGCCGAAGAACGAATTTTGTTTAAATTATCATCGCATTTCGTATATATAAAAATTCATAAAAATTTCGCCCTTCCTTAATTGATAATTATATAAATTTATTCGCTTCTAATTACTAGTAAGTTATTCTTAAAAGTTTATAATGAACCAAGCTCTGTGATTGTTATTATGCCTTTCCGATCATGATGCAGTAGCTATAAATTATATGTAATTCGCTCTCTTATTAAAATTTGCCATTCTTCAACATTATTCCTTACTGAAAATTTACATATTAGTAGTAATTTCGTGTAGTACCTAGAACAAGTTTCAAAAAATGATTCTAAATTTTCATTTTTTAATAATTAGGCCTATAACTAATTTTGGACTGATCAAACTTCTATAACTACGGTTATTTTATAATAAAATCTACAAAGCTTATAAATTATCAATGAATTCTCAAACTCTTAAATAAATCAGCATCACGCGATAAAGTGCACTTGTATCGGAAAAATTTCAGATTCTGACTAAAGAAGTAAACATGTTTTAATTTTACAGTTTTTACAAATTAATTTATGTTATCGTAATTAACTTGTTACACTCAATTTATTCGTTTAACACAAACTTAACTGAGATGAATAATTGTGCGCTGAATAAATAAGTAAACCAAATTAATTGCAAAAATGAAGAAAACCGCTAAAAAATGTTATTTTTTTACGTTAGCCATCGAAAAAATACAAAACAAAAGATGATGAATCGATGCGAATTTAAAATTTGGGTGAGGAAAATTTTAAACTAAAGCAATTTTTTTTTTTTTTTTTTTCTAACTTCACTTCTTACGGATATAAGAACTAAAAATTGCAAAATTTTCGTGTTTTCTTGCATTTTTTGCTTTTAATTCTCACATTTGTTTCCGACATATATATCTAGAGTGTTATATATCAAGACATTTCCGGTTCTATTAAATTTATAGAATCAGGTAAAAGGATATTTATTTTTTAAATTTATAAGCGGACATTTTTCACTCAGATCTTTGGAGAAATCCGTTCAAGTGGAAGATAATCTAACCGAGTTTTGGTGACAACACAAAAAAGCAACAATTCATCATTTTTTACAAGCAGAAAACTGAGAATATAACTGAGTGTTGTTTCGGGTGTAACTATATAGCACAATAACAGCAAAATGTGACCTGTTCGTTCTATCTTCTACGAAATCACCTTAGAAATTCTTGGATATATGCGTCTCATATAACGTGAAATAGTGACTTAAGTGGTTAGAACTATGAAGAGAGTTGTGACAACATGTTATTTCGTTGGAAGGCATAAAATTGCTCCATCCTCTAACCGTTCACAGTGATTTATTAATAGCAAAAAGTTTATATAAACAGGAATAAAACACAACCTTTTCTCCTTGCTTGAAAACTTTCCGAAAAATAATTACTCGTAAAAAAAAAAGAGAATATAAATCTTCTCCGTTATTTATTTTGATCTACAAACTTACAAATCAGTCGTAAAGTTATACAGAAAAGATGAAAGTCACTCGTGTTACAAAGTTTAATCTCTCGTATTAATGTTACAAGACAAAGTTACCAAAACGAATGCTGATATATTTTAAAGGGTTTTTAAATTTTCACATCGGTTCTTCACATCCGTAATATTTATTTATTTATTTTCTTTCACTCGAGGAGATGCGAACGTGAGTTAATTACTTTGAATTTTGAGACCTCTGCGCCATCTTTGGTTGAAATCTGTAACTTTCGTACGAGAGAATGTTTTTTTATTTTTAAGTTTTGAAAAGTGATTACATTTTTTTATTATATTCTACTACAATTTTTATAAGTTTAATAAACACTAAAATATTTTCGGGAAAAGTTATGTAAACGGTAACGTTTCTTAACATGATTTTGATATATATTTATTGATACGGTATTCGTTCTTTGAAGTCGTTCGAACTAAATAAAAAGATGTATTATCGTTATTACTTTTTAAATTTAAAATCAAGTTTATAATTAGTAATAGGGAGGGAGAATAAAATCGTTCATAAATCGAAAGAGTGGCGAGAACCGGAAGATAATTCCAAATCCGGTCTGGTGTGGTTCTAAATAAATGCTTGGACCGCTGGAGTGTACTGGATATAACAAAGTAGGCTTAACCGACGTCAGAGATCAGGGGGATTGCCACCACAAATAAAGACAATGTCAAAATCGTCCGTTCCTCATTGCCTTGCTTTGCTATCTTCATTACACCAGTTGTTTGCTCACACGGGACGGAAATAACCACATTAATCTTGACTTAAGTCGCTGCACTTGGACAAATATTTGCTGTAGTATACTGCGACCTCCGCCGATTGAGCCAACTTATCGCAACTGACTCATTGACTCCTGGTGGCAGCAAACTAAACTATGTCCTGACAAAAGAATAATAATTTCCGGAGAATATTGAATATTTTCAAAGCTTGATTTACGTACAGTTTACGGATTATATACCCTTCTTTTATTTTTAAGGAAGTGTAGAAGGGTACATTTGCGCTCTTTCAAACCGTTTCTGTATTATCACGACTCTCCTCGATTGTTTATCTAGCTTTTTATTTGGAATTCTGATAGTAAATTGGCAATTTAAACTAGTCCAATAAATTTCGGGTTAAAGTTAGTTTGATACTGGAAAAAGATATTTTCGTTAAATAAAAACTTTCGTAAAGGGAAAAAATTAATGAAAGAATAAAAATAAAACGTATTTTATAACTCTAGAATTGGAGAAATGTAATGAGATTTTTACGAAGTTATAAAAATATTCCTGTTTTAGTTAAGAGGAGATATCGGAACAGCCTTAATTCCGGAAGGTTAGCGATCTTCTTATCGATGATAACTTCCTTTAAAACGATGCCACGTTAATGAAACTTTGATACGAAATTTTAATGGCGTCAAGGTCTTTATACCGAAAAAATTAAGCCAGATTGCTCCAAAGATCATCTTTTAAGGAACTAATCTGAACCGGTTAAAGATCGCCGATAAAGTGAGTAAAGTGATACTCTTCCACAAAATATTGCCAATTAATAAATGCTGAGAAAGTAAATGGAACTCTTTGGGAGCTTATATTACACATATAAAGAACGGAGCCCTTTTTCATCTATATAGTAGGAAATTATACGTGTGCTTTGCCCAAAATCAAAATATTTTAGATTTTTCTTGATAAAAATATTTTAGAAATATGTATAATATTAATTCAAATTGATAAATCTTCAGATAATAAAAAAATATTTTTTAGAATTATTTTAGAACTTTATATACAAACCTTCAACCAATATTTAAATTAAATAACGTGCATATTCATCAAAATATAGCCGAATAAATACTGTAATTTGATTTTAAATAATTTTAATAAAAATTTAAGGAAAGTTATAGATAATTTTTTCCTATTGATATTCATAAATTCAAACTTTTGCATACAGCACTGTACTATATTTTAATCTATTTAGTACTCTTATACATAATACAATAGGCCTATACTATTCATTTTTTAAAAATTAGTTAAAATAAGGAATAATGATATAAAAATGTTAACAGTTACAAAGATTAAAAGGTTATTTTAATCTTTGTAATCTTCGTTTTTCTATAAAGTTTTTGATCAATTTATAGAAAAATGTATTCTTATCAAATAAAGTTCTAAATATTAGATTATTTCGTTAATTTATTTATCAGTTATAAAATTATTTTAGCATCATTTCATATACATAAAATTAAAATTTTTATTGAGGTTAAAGAAATTCCAATACTTATTTTTTTGAAAATATTATTCTTTTTTCAGTCATATAGATCTATATTTAAAAAGTAGAAACTTCAATTTTTTTTCCATCTCTATGATGGAAAAAAAATTGAAGTTTCTACTTTTCCATTCATCATTAACATAAAGTAAAAATTTCGTTTTAAAAACGTAATTCTTATATTTATATATATTAAATATAAAACGAAATGCAGTTTAAAATACTGTCCTATATTATAATTATGTATCCAAAAGAATTTCGATATGACAATGCGAAAATGTCGAAGATTACTTTGGTCACGCTATATTACTTGACTATATAGGTTAAATCATCGCTACGCTTTATCTAACAAATATCCGCTCCGAAAATCAGATCTATTTTGGACTCATTTCAATCGATCGATAATAAAACTGGTATCAATCTTTTCATATTTCGTCTAAATCATAGACAGACCCCATGCTTTCTTCTAAAAAGCTGACTTCAAGGGCTTTTTCCATATGCTCCATTACGAATTTCTAAATCGCTTCACAGGACCCATGAGATATCAATCTCATCTATATCCTACCATCTGACATTTATTAATATGTTCTTTTCAAACTTCTATGAGCTCACATAATATAATTTTTTTTTTTTTTTAATTTTCGTATTTAATTAAATCTTTATAATGGCGATATTTTATTTAAATATAATTTTTATTCTTTTCTTTAAATGGAAATTCTATTTTTCTTTCTATAATATTTATTAATTTACGAATTTGTTTTGAATATTTCTGACTACTTTCATTATGATTCACAAAATAATTTCCAAGCTTTTAGACAAAACAATATCGTTATTATCCAACAGATGGCACTACAATATTGTATCGGTGTACGGTGATAATCATTGTTCTCAACATTTTCCAATCTAAATTTGTTTTTTACATTTGGCAGTTCTATAATTAATATTTCAGAATGTACATTAAATATTTATGTACATCAGTAATAAATTCAAATATAAAAAATATAAATTTGTAGTAAATTATACATTGTCAATTACTACAATATTGCCCAAAAAAATTTAAATTCTGTCAAATATTTGATAAAAATATGAGCATGTTCAAATTGTTTGTGTGTTATTATTATATACAGATTAATATTTTTAAACGCTAAATTTTTGAAATTCATTTTCAGTTATCGAATCGGAATTTAATTATTCTAATTTAAAAACCAATACACAAATTATAACTTAAAAATAGGAAAGTATTTTTTTTTTTTTGTTTAAAATTTAAAATAAATCTCTATGAAAATTTTACTAGTGATATAGAATAACGATGAATAAATATATTGGATTACAAATATTGTTTTTAATCAAATAATAAATTCCTGACCACATATTGTTTTCAATTTTTAGAAAAAATAATTGATATGGAGCAAAATTTGTATAAATTTGTAGTGGACATTTTGAAGTTCTTTCGAAGCTTCAAAATGTCCACTATTTGCATCTATACATACACGTAAACGTGCGTGCCACTGATGTACAGTATAAAGTCATGCACCATTTAAGTGGAAACTCTTTCCACGCCTTGCACGGGAACTTTTTGATATATGATATAGGATTTAGGACATGTCATTTCTTTAAGTTGGCCTACAGAGAATTTAAGCCTAGAACAGAGGCTTATTATTCTTTGCAAGTAACGAAATCGAGAATATTAGCTTGAATCCACTATTGGGTTGTTTTGGCTTTGTGAGTTGGTGCTGGATCTTGTTTAAAGATCCAGTTCTTATTCTTAAAGATGACATTGTTTAAAGGTTTAATTATCTTCTTTAGAATATCAACATTTATGTTCACATAACTTTAATATCGCTATAATTTTAATTTGTAATTTTTGGATTTGGTCTTTCAAAACCAAAATTCTGATGGACCTTAAGCAAAAACCTAGCCCAAACCATGACGTAATAGTAATAATATTATGCTTCTAGTATCTATTTTTTTTTTTTTTTTGTCATTCATAGATTTATTTACGATTTCGGATATATACTTTGACATTTTGATGAAAATGTATTCTATATTCGAAAAATATGGAGGACATGTTTTATATGAAACAAAATGAAATTGATATTTTTCTAATGTATACTTTTGAAGAACAGCGTTATATCTTTTGATTTTCTCTTTTTTCTGCTTTTAATTCAACGTATGAGCCTCTCAGATGCCAAACTCCATTTTTTTGTAAATTTCTCAATTTTAGCATCGGAGCAAAATTGAGAAATTTTGCTCCGATGCTAAAATTGAGAAATTTACAAAATATATGTCAAATATATGTTTGGGTATTTTTTTTTTTTTGCATATTTTACGCCCCTTTCCAATCACGGAGATTACTAAGGGGCGGGGCCAATTCCAACCACAGGCTGCACCCACACCCGTGGAGGGGGACCGGATGGTGAAGGACGGCGATCGCCGGATCAGGCCCAGCACCCCGAAAAAACTTTTCAGTAGTAGCCTATGTTTGGGTATTAAAATTGAAAAATTTGCTAAAATGGAGCTGATCAGTTTGGCTTCTAAGCTCAAATGATGTCAACTTTGTTTGGAAGCTTATATTTGAAGTTCTCTTTCAATACTCTTTAGTTTTTCTAAATATTTTCATTTGTTAGGCGAACCTTTTTTTATTTCAACAAGAATATCGTCTGCTTCAACACTTTCAGTATATATTAGTTCATGTATTGCACGAACACATTATACTTTACAAAACTATACTGATTCTGAATGAAAGCTTTGTTTTCTCAATTTTTTCTAGCAATTTTAAAATTTTATCATTATCTTTCACTAATTTTTATTAATCTCTAATTGTAATGATTGAATTCTGTGATTTTATAACTATCACTATAAAAATGTTACTGGAATATATTGACAATTTTAACCGAAATTATGTTTAATAATTAATAATCTTTTATCCCTACATATACATATACGTATATATGTATGTATGGATGTCTATCCGCAAGAGTTTAAGTACTTTCCTATGACGTAGAAAGCTGAAATTTGGAGATGTTATAGAGAGACCACTGAAATGGATCAGAAAAATATAGCAACCTAAATTCCATCTCAAAGGAATTTTGTTTTTGTCAATAGATGACGCCACACTCCATTCTGAAAAATATTATGTGACGGACTTCCACGGGTGTCCACCCCTGCGGAGGGGTCAGCCGGATTGAGGAGGACGGGGACCGAACGGATCGGGCCTGGACCCCATGATAAATATTTTCAAGTGATGGGATTCGAGACTCGAATCCGGGTCCTCCAGAGTGGAAAGCCGAAGCGTTTCTACGTGGCCAATCTGGCAGATAGAACCATCGTGCTGGTACCGCTTCCTGAATAACTTTGTTAATGGCGTAATTATTTTTTTGCACGTTTTATAATTATTTAATGTTTCTACCGTTCTAATTTCTTCACTATGTTGGACGTTTGTTGGTAACTTGACTTCATCTCACTAAACATTTAATGCAGATTCAAAAAATATCTAAAAAGCAAACAATTTATTTCAAAATATCATTTTTAATATTCTGCTCAGACACAAGTTAATCAAATTTATTTATGTTTTACACATCATTTTGTATTAAATTATGAAGTGATAAACATGAAATATCTTCTAAATTTTCCGACTTTCTTTGAACCAAATTCGTATTCAAAGAATCTTTTCTTTTGCAGTTTTAAGCTGTATTAAATTACCGCATTACAATATCATGGCCTCCATCATAGCCAACACCTAAGATAGAGTCAGCCTGAAGTTTGCAAGATGGGGGTCGCATAAACCCCATCCTTAATTTGGCCTGAACCGCTCCTGAAAAATTAGAAGAGTGAGACTGGCAGTTGAACCCGAAATTTTACAGATGGCAAGCTAGAGCTTTACCATGCGATCATCTAACCAGCGTAAATGAAGTCATCACAATCATCAGCAACTATTATCCACATTGATGATCACATAAATATTTTTCATCAGAACCCTTGCATTATGATCTATCAGATTGGCTGCGTGGAAATGCTTCTGCTTTCCATCTTTGAAGATCTGGATTTGATTCTCGGGTCCATCCTTTGGAAGATTTATTGGTGGAATTCAGGACCCAATCTGTCGATTTTTGCATCCGCAATTCGTTGACTCCTCCGCAGAAGTGGAAAATCTGTGGAAAGGTTTGTTTCTTTCCTCCATTCAGTGCTCTATGGAGTGAAAAATGGCGTCATCTGTTGAGATAAACAAGCCTTGCTTCTAGCTGCTCAACCTTGCAGAAGATCAGCTGAATTTTGGAGCGAGGATCGATGAACCAGACCTGAATCCCAAGAATAAATTTTCCAAGGAATGGGATTCGAGAATCGAACCCGAGTCGCTGGATAGAAAGCCAAAGCATTTCCATGGGACAAGTCCGGAATATGAAGGATTTATTTCAACCTGTCTGTACTCTACTGAGTGGAAATTGGCGTAATATTTTGACAAAATATCGTGTTTTATATCATTATTCGGTATTTATCTTACATTATATTTATGGCTAATAAAAGATAATACATACCGTCACTTATTTTAGAGTGACGGTTAAATAATAAAAATTTTTATGGTTAAATTAATTAACATTTTTATGAAAATAGTCAGATTCTATAAAAGATAGTCGGACAAATTTTGTATTTATCCAACTTCGATTCTCTAAGGAGCTAGTGATAGATTTTGAAAAACTTCATCCAATTTGAACATCTGACTGGTTAGTTAGTTATAGTTTAATGGCGCTTGGATCCACAGAAGGACATATAGCGCCAAGCACAAGGTAGGTATAGCGCCAAGCACAAGGTAGGTCGCTCTTACAATGACGTGGGCGAAACAAACCCGCCCACAGGGAGCCCACCCCTGCAGCAGGGGTCAACCGGA
>WUQG02151999.1:0-23681 GCA_011317285.2 Androctonus mauritanicus | reverse complement strand
TTAATTATTAATTGTACAGTTTATTCCAAATTTATTCGCCAGGGGGAGTTAGTGCTTGTTCGGCTTACGTTTGGATATTTGAAAATATTTTAATTTTAAATTATATATATACTTGAACACTGTATACTGTATATGTATACAAGTAGTTTTCAAGTTGCAATGAATTGTACTTATGACTGTGATGTAATCAGTAAATTCTATGATTGGTTAATGCAATTCAGTGGTTTTGAGTCCCAGAGCCAAATTATTGGCTCTGGGACTCAAACCCACTGAATTGCAAACAAGAAACAAAAAATATGCTTTCCATATATCAGATTGCTGATATATGAAAAGAATATTTTTTGTTTCTTGTTTTTATAGTTTTGTGTTATGTTTATTTAGATAATGTATAGTGCCTTAGTAAAATTTAATTGTGAAAAATCCATAAATTTTGAGCATTTCCAACTTTTGACCAAATCTGTTTTATGATGGTGAGGTTCAAATCAAACTTCATTGTAAATTAAAGACTATTTATATATATATATATATTTCAATATAAATTAAGAAAAACATCTTTTTGTTAAAATTAAACTCCAATATCATCCTTAGAATATATTATTGCTATTTTTTATTAAATAGTTGGGGGTTAATGAAATATAAAGAATTACTTTAAGGACTTGATAAAGTATAAAGGAATTCATTAAGGGTTTATGACTTGATGAGGGATTTCATTAAGGGTTTATGACTTTATGAGGGATAAACAGAAAAAAATTTCTGTCTAAACCAGGAGTCCTCAAACTTTCAAAAAGTTTGAGGACTCCTGGTTTAGACAGAAATTTTTTTTTTGTTTATCCCTGCAATTCAT
Organism: Androctonus mauritanicus; assembly: GCA_011317285.2. Classification (NCBI taxonomy): domain Eukaryota; kingdom Metazoa; phylum Arthropoda; class Arachnida; order Scorpiones; family Buthidae; genus Androctonus; species Androctonus mauritanicus. Next base: position 22,837 of record WUQG02151999.1, on the reverse strand, counting down.
TTCCAAATTATTATTTTTTAACAATTTATTTAAAAGTTAAAATATTATTAAGAATAAAAAACAAATTAAATGTAAATATTTAGAATTTATGAATTAAAAATTGATAAATTTTTAATTTATCAAAATTTACTTAATTTGAACATTTAAAAACTAGTACAAAAATTTATATCTTAATAAAAATTAAGTTTAGACATTCCACAGCTTATGATCTCTTGAATTACACAATTTCAGACTTATATAATTTTCTAGAAAAATAAGCAAATAATACTGTAATAAAAAATATTAAAATGAAATTTTTTGGTTTTAAATATGAAAATAGCTATTTTTAACAGTTATGACATTACTATAATGCAGTGATTTTCAACCAATGTACTGTATCTTAGGTGTGCTGTGAAAATTTTTAAAGATCATTAATTAAATTATTCTCGGAAGAAGTCCAAAGCACAATAAGTGTACATATCAAACTTAAACCTTCTTTAAATTGCTTATATGAGTATATCATTGTTATAATAAATGTAATATAGTAAAAAATATATGTACATAAGCAAGCTATTTTGGATTGTTGTAATTTAAGTGTGACACAGAAGTTTAACTATAGGTTCAAGTGTGCCATGAGATAAAGAAGGTTGAAAAACATTGTTATAACTGTATTGTTATTTTATATTGTCAGAACTACTTTGCTTCATTAACATAAATATATCAGAAAAACAAGCTCAATAAGCAAAGAAAATTTTTTTATTACGATATAACGTTTTCAGGCTACAGGCAAAGCCCCTCATCAGTACAGTACAATTACATAAAACTCTTTTTTATGTAATTGTACGGTATTGATGAGGGGCTTTGCCTGTAGCCCGAAAACGTTATACCATAGTAAAAAAGTTTTCTTTGCTTATTGAGTTTGTTTTCTGATATATTTATATATTGATATTATTATTATTATTATTATTATTATTATTATTAATAGTTGATTAACAAATAATAAAGTTGTCATATGGAATAATAACCACCCAATATCATAATATGATGTAAAATTGCACATATGCTTCTTATTATAACTGTTATCATTTATCTTTTGCTTAGCTTCTGAATCTCAAAATCTTGGGAAATCAAACTTAAAATTAATTAAAAATTTTCTGGAGTTCCATTTTTAATATAAATGGAAATGATATAATATACAATATAATTAAAATGAATAAATTATAAATAAATAAAATATACCAAATAATTCTAAATGTGGACATGCCATCACATGTAATAACTAGCAAATTCATTATTACAGTTTACACTTAATAGTTGATACTGATATTATTTTTAATAAATAATCTCACACTAAAAGTTAAATAATATATTTGCAAGAACTCCCAAGTTAAATGTAAGGTGTCAAGGCTTTTCTATATTCTATGCATAAGATAAGATTCAGAATAACAATTATAATAAAGACTGTGGCAAGGTAGCTTATTTGCTTTATTTTCTGGGAAATTGGGATTGAAAATATTTAATCAGGAAACAATATTTTTAATCCTGACTTCCCTGGAATGACAAAATTTGGAAAAATATTACTATATATACAGCATAAAATAATTTAATTTTATTGTAATAATTACATAATAATCTATATTAATCTAATTTGTGCAGATTCTTTAGGAATGTAATTATTGCATAAGGATTGTATTTTGTTTGTTTTTGAGAATGTTGCTTAATTTAAATTTATGAAAATCATTATCTAACTAAAATTTACATTATACATGTATGCACATTATAATTATAGTATGCAGAGTAAGTATAGTTTAGTACACTGGTTCTCAAACTTTTTAGAATTTCTTCTCAATTTTTTAGATTGCTCACAGACCCTTTAAAATTAATTATAGTTAACATATATGCTGGATTTCAAGAAAGCATTGTGCATAAACCACTATACCAAGTCTCAGAAGGAACTAAATTGGATTCCTCCACAGGACGTAGCAACTAGTGGCAACAATCACAAGTAGCCAAAAATTTCAACTAAGTGATAACTATTCAGGATATTGAACAGTGGTTCTCTAGTAGTTCTCTAAACTGAGTCCACAGCCCCCTAGAGAACATAGACTCCAGTTTGATAACCACACACACAAGTAGATAACAAAATATAATGAATATATACAATATACATTATACATATTATTATACATTTATCATTGAATATAAAATTACAATACTGCACTATATAGTTTGATGATTTAAAAAATATTGCACTAAAAGAATTTTTTATGAATATAAAATTTACATAAATTTAGTTTATATAAAACAATAAATGTTATATTCTCTTACTCTGCTGTTCATAATATAACAAACAGACTATTAATATAGCAGGATAAAATTTGTTTATTTAAGAGAGATGATATTGTATTCAACAAATATATGGTAATTGTTTTCTTCAACCATTAATCTTTTAATTTTATGGTTAAAAAATCTGGACTGCTCAGAGATTTGGTCTGTCCAGATTTTCCAAGTTTTTGGATATTACTTTTAAATTTAAATTTAAAAAAGAATAAAGAAATGATGAAAGATAAATTTTGTTAGTTTATTTATTAATAAATATAGAATGCTTAATTTATCAAAATGAATATATATATATATATATATATATTTGTCATTTTCATAACTTCTGTTGCTTCTGCTATACTGCTTGTCAATGTGCATATGTTCTCACATAAAAGTCTGGAAATTTCAGAAAATCAGGTTTTTGGGTAGTGTGGATATTTGGATTTTCACTGTATTAGAATAATATAAATGAAGATTATGTATAGTCCCAGAATTATTTGAAATGAGATTTATCAAATTATTTATGTTTGATTATTATAGTAATGATAAAATGGATATTTAATTCAGATTTGCACCAAAATTGAAATGTATTTTTAAATAATATGATAGCATTTTATAAAAGGAATCACTAGTAACAAATTTTATTATAATCTATTTATTATTAACAAGAATAATTTCTATACAAGTGATGTATATTTATGCAATAAATTAATATTTCAGGCAGAATTATTTCATGCTCCAACAGAGAAAAAAGAAGCTAATCCAAAATTACAAATTCCAAAATTTCTTCAACAAGAGGTAAAAATAATTAAAAATTTAATTATTTAATATATGGAATTAATATATAATTTTTGATTTGTTAGGCAAGAAATTGTGATTATCTCATTCTATGGTTAGATTGTGATAAAGAAGGTGAAAACATTTGCTTTGAAGTTATTAATGCTGTAAAAAATATCATGAAGCCTCCACAATATCATCAAGAGCAGGTACAGTCATATTTAAATTATTTTAGAAAATTATTGCAAGATTATTAAAACAGAAATAATAATATATATATTTTATAATAATTAGTTTATGAATTATGTTTTGTTTCCATATTAGTCAATTAAAAAGAAAAGTAATGAATTTACTCTCAATTCTTTTTTAGACAAAATATAGTTATTAGTTTGCTATTTCTTAAATCATATTATTAATTATATGTTTCCAACAATGTTCCTATTTATGTTAATATGTATTGTATATATTGCTCAGTTTTATCACATTGTTATGATTGTGCCTTATAATCAAGCATGCTTTAACCAACAGCTGTTACAAATCACATACACACATTTTCAAAAGACATCTGCATGGAGTTTGGCCTAGACAAATGCAAAACACTCCACATAGAAAAGGGAATCCTAAAGAAAGGAGACTTCACTCTTGAAAATGGAGACACTATTGAATCCTTGGAAGAGGGTGACGTGTACAAGTATTTGGGAATCCAGCAAGCCAGACTCACAGAACAGAAGAAAACTAAATAAACACTGTCAAAACTGTACACCAACAGAAACCCCGAGAATCAGACACTCAGGGTTTAAATTACAATTTACACTTGTTTTTACGAATGTCCTGTTAAAGCTCTCTGTTAATGCTTACTTTCTCTGCCCAGCTAAAGGGTGCAGTTCAATCTGAAAATGCTCCTGCATCTTTAATTTTACTCTAAGGTCCTGTAAACTGGTTTAGATTTTGTTTTATCTTAATTTGTGACCTAGTTTTCAATTTGGTTTAAAAAGAAGAAGAATTGAGCTGTCTGGTTTTATTGGCATATTATATAACTTTTGTTTTCAGAGTGTATCTAAGGCGGCAGCTCACCTGCATTAAAGCTCATCTACTTATCTATCAAATGATGAAGAATAAGTATATTTTAACATTTATATGACAAATAATTTATTATAATAATTTGTTTCATTTTTAAAAACTGTTTTTATTTTTTCAGATAAATAAATCATTGTTTAAATCATAAAGTATAGATTTTGTTAGTTTTTACTTAATTTTTATTGGATCAAACTGCATTACTGAGAATGGAATCCTGATTTTAACATTATATCTATTGAAGTTGATTCTTGATTTACAAGTTCTTACTTTATGAATATAGATCTAAATTAATCCAGATCTAAATTAATTCATAAAGAACTATTTACATATAGTTAGAATAAGATTTTATTTTATATAAAAACATATACAGTATATTGTAAAATGGCAATAGACAACTGAAAGCTATAAATAATATGAATTTTTTATCTGTATTTATAGTATTCCCTCTGTTAGATAATTGGGAATGAGAATTTCAGATAATCAAGAATATATTGTAAATTGAACTAATATATATATATTATTACATATATATTTTATTTTTAAATTTTATATATTTAAAAATAAATATTAGCAAATTTGATTGTGCAAAATTAAATTTTACTATTATATTTAAAGATTTGGCAAGAATATCACAGAAGTAGAAAAGGTATATCAGCAGTAATACCAGTAAGAAATTTTCATTATTACATTTAATATTTTATAATATAGTATTAATATTTTCTATTGCCTTTAATTAGATTTAGAATTTTCATTGAAGATTCTTAAATTTTTTTTATGATTACATAAAAAAAATAAATATATCATTAAATTAAATTTTTTTCAACGGAAAAAAAGAAATATCTCAATCATAAGTGCATATATGACATTGTTATGGAATAATTTATTCTTTTGGCAAATTCATCAAATTTTATTTATCTATAATAATAATATTTTAGTAATTTAGATTTATCAGCAGAGTCTGATGTTTATGATCAAAAAATAATTATAAATTAATATCATTATCTGAAGAGTCAATCTGGTACATAGCCTCAGTGACATGGGATGATAACCCAAAGATTCCCAATTTGATCCTGGGCTGAGGCAGATTTTTTTCTTCAGATATATAAATTAATTAATAAATTCTAGTTTAATCATTAATTCATGGATGGTGCCACCCTTTGATTTAATCATTAGTATGTTTATTAAAATTATGAGATCGACACTAAAATTAGTATAAATTCTTTCAAATTATAAAAATTTTCTTAAATTATATCAAGAAATTAATTTGACAATATTTGGTTCAATTTAAATAATTCATCTGAAGTTTGGCTAAAAAATTTATGCCATGTTATTTCTTTTAATTATCCAAAAAATAAAAAAAATAATAATAATAATCCATTTTTATGAAGAAATTGTTAACAACTTGTAGAAAAATGGATGTTTAGAGACTGATGCAAGTTTATGAGCCATTAGTTGCTAGTCTGTAACAAACTGTCAGAAGCATAGCATTAATATTTCATAATGCATAAACTCCTACAGATTCTTCTCAACAAGAATCTGTAGGAATATAATATATATATATATGGATGTACAGTGTAAACAAAATATTAAAGGCTGAACACAAAGTCTTCGAACATTTCCTTTTTCCACAGGCTCGTAATAAAGTGATATAGATACATAATTTTACTGATCTCACACTTTTTAATAAATGTTAATAATAATTTAAAATAACCCTTATAATGTATAAAAATTTAACCATGTTGCAAAAAAGAGTGTTTTAAAAGTATTGGATACTTAGCATGATAGAACTGTAAACAACATGGCAGATGTCTGATATAGAATATCAAATTTCATTTTAGAAGTTGAACTATTGCTATTATTTTTTGTGCTATTAATATTTTAAATAAGCATTGGATTATAATTAAGCTTTTACAATATTTTTATTCTAGATTTATGAAATTTGAATAATTTTTCATTTCTATATTTCTGTTGATAAAAATGGGAGAAAATTATGTGAATAAATCTATAAATTGTTGGTATAATTAGAATTGAAGAAACATATTGTATTTGTTAATTATAATCAAAATAAATAGGAACTAATAACTGTTATCATAAACTAAAACTTTTTGAATAATAATTATTTTATATTACCAGTAATTTAAATTTTATGAAACCTCTAAGCAAAGTTCTATTTTACATACATATAAAATATCGTTAAATATATGATATCATTACTGAGAATTTGACAATGTTTCTTTCACAATAAAACATTATTAATGAAAAGTAAATAAAAATGAATAATCAGTAATATAGTAATAGTTTGTGACAAATAATAGCCAAAAATCAATGCAGTTAAATTTATTTTCACGTAGATTTGGGAAAAATATTCTTTAGTTGAGTTAGTTTCATATCATAAACAAAGATGGCTGATATAACTGCAAGTGCAAATTTAAATGTGTGAAACTGAATAAAAGTAAAATATTAATTTTGAAATTATGTAATATTTAAATTAGAAATAAACTAATGTAATGTTTCATGAAGAACCTAGAAAATATTTGATTCTTTACAAATTAGACTTAGATATCTATTATCAATCTTTTATATGAAACTATTTAAGCATTTATAATAAAATTCCTTTACTCAATTAAAATAATTTTATTTAAAGCATAGATTTTTCAGTCCCAATCAGTATATTATGGCAAGTTATAGCTATATATGAACAATTAAGATTTTTTTTTTTTTAATTTTATAAAAAAATTTTTAATATATAGTGATATTTATTTCAAAGATTCAGATATAATATATTCTTACAATAATTTAATTAATCAATTAATTCATATCTTACATATAAAATTTTTAATTTTTTATTACTTGACCAAAATATTTAATTATTTAATTTTAATTATTTGAAAATAAATGCTTTATATTATAATATAATAATTAATACTTATAATTTTATATTTAAGGATGTTCATTATGAAAAAATTCATTTAACTTCATTGAAATTTCCCATGGTAAGTATGAATTTTATAAATAATATTTAGTTTAAAAATATCAGTTTCTGCAATATTAATGGAATTTTAATAGAACTCTCAAAAGAAATAATGAAAAGATATTGCAAGTATATTTGCAATATCTTTTCATCATTTCTTTATTATTTATGAATTTTCTTATTATATATAGCTCATATAATCTCCAATAAAATTAGTTTTAAATAAGAATTTTATCATTTTCAAATAAAATATCTAATTAAAGTTAATTTTATCAGAAATTAAGTTATTTGAAATAATTCTATTGAAGATTATGTTTTAATAAATCATTCAAATTCTTGTCATGCTATTAGTAAATGCTTATGCATATCAAAATTCAAGAATAGCAGAGAATATATAAACAATATATTTTAAAATAGGTATTTAGCTACTAGTATATCACAAAGATATAACAATAAAAATAGTTACAATGTATAAAATAAAGAATAAATACATAAATTAGCCACATGATAAAGTTGTATTGCTGTATGATAAAGCAGAATCTGGATTCAATTCTGAGTCCCATACTTCCAGTTTTTCAGGAATGGTTTAAGCCTTATTTTTCCAAATTATTTCCCAAGATTTCAATATTATAGTCCTTTGCTATAGTACTGAAATCTTGGCAAACAATTGGGAAAATTTGTCAGATTACTTTTAAGTATTCTGATCCTCATTGGACTCCATTCTTCAATCTTCTGGTTAATTCCATCATAAGTATTGATCAGCCTGGGATGGGTTAGTCTAAGTGTGTCCACCCCTAGATATAGTATATCTCTAGTGCAAATCCTATGTATATAACATACATAGGATGACTAACTAAAATTAGCCTAAATAAGCATATAAAACACATGCATCCACACAAAATAAATAAGGAAATTAGAAAAAAAATTAATGAAAATACATATATATATTCATTAATTTTTTTTCATTTTCATTCATATATTTTTGTTAATTTTATATATTTTTTCATATCTCTGCATTAGCTTTATCTATTTCTATCAATAATATTTTCTTGCACTTCAGGAAATTTCTAAATATGAAACTATGTAAACTATGTAATGATGTGTTTCTAATTAGGGAAATAATAGAAATAAATCAAAGATGTAAGCTTGATTCCTCACAGAACAAAATATAATCATTAATTTAAACAAATTACTGTGGATACTTTAAAGAAATAATTATAAGATTAAATTTTCAGCACTAAATAACAATATCAATAAAATAAATTACCTTTATTTTATATTATTTCATATGTTTTCAGTTTTTACAAACCATTTTCAGGAAAATACTAGATTTAAATACAGAATGCACTTAAAGAATTTAAACAAACATATACCATAAGTTTGTTTAAATTCTTTAAGTACATTTTGTGATTCTGTGCATTCTTTATTCTGTATTTTTTCTGAAAACAATTTATTAAAACCAAAAATGTTTAAAATAACATAAAATAAAAATAATATATTTATTGATACTATTATTTAGTACTGAAAATTTAATCTTGTAATTTTCCTTCAAAATAAAAGAAACAATTTAGGCAGTTGCAGACTTTTATAATTTTACTGTGGATAACTGATCAATAATGAAATAGTTTCTATACAAAAGAAAAAAAGCAATATACATTTATACAGTTCATTAAATCAAAAATTTATAAAGAAAAATGTCATAAATTGAGGGATGCTTGTATATGCAAATAATAAAATATGAAAAGATAATTAGCCAAGAGATTATGCATAAGCTTCCTTAATATTCTTATTGAGGAACTATGTACTCTTGAAAGAGATCAAATATTTTTACAATTGATTATGTTCTCAATGTTATTTTTATAAATATTTCTCTATAATATAATTTAATTATTTTGATCATTTTCATCAGTAATAGTTTAGGGTCTCAATTTACCTTTACATATTATTCTTATGACTGATCTGCTATGAATTGTTGTAATTGTGTAATCTCTGTACAAAAAATAGTACTATAGAATTATTATCCTCTTTTTGGTGAAGAACAGAAATTATCCATTGTCTTGCATGTGTCTCATAAGAGGCAATTAAAGGATTTCTTTTCTATTAATGACTTTCCACACTTCTGGCATCCTTTCTCCCTGTTTTTCTATAGAGTCAGTCCTCTATTTATACTTTTTTGAAGTTATGCAGTTTTTAAAAATTAAATGCCATTTATTGTCTGTTTAATAAACTAATTTATTGTTTTTCTTCAAACTGTTAAGATAGCAGAGAAATGTAAAATTGTGGGTAATCAATAAAATACAACTCAATAAGAAGAACAATTACATTGAAAAGTAAATTACACTGCTCATTTATAAATAGAAATGTTCAATTGTCATTCATCATTAAAAAATATTCCATATTTATGCATTATTCAATTTATGTGGAAATCTTTGGAACCAATTAACCACATAAGTAGAGGATTGACTGTATTATTCTCACTTCATCCTTCAAAAGATTAAATCTCTGAGTATTCATAATATGTATAATAGTAATATTGATTATTTTAATTAGAATCAGTTTGTATATTGATTAAATTTCTTATGCTAGCAAATACTGTTGTTGTTGTTTTTTTATTTGTTATGTAACAAATTAATATCTAATTATGAATTAAGCTTGAAAAACGTTTATTAAATTTTCCTTTTTTTAATCATGTAATGTAATATACAGCTTATAACTAGGAGAACAGGATGCAAAATTACCTTAGAAATATATCATATGACTAACTATAATCTATATATTTAGAGTTTTCCCTTCATTTTCGACTAGTGAATACTTATTGACTAATTTTGCTAATGATGGAAGAGTACAGTAAATTTTGTTTTCTTCGTTTGGATTGTTTTTGGTTTATGATGGGGAGTACTTCGATTTTGGGACAAGGAAAAATCAATTCATCATCAAAAAAAGAGATTATTTATAACATTCATGAATATTTTAAAAATGAAACTTTATATAACATTACTTCATATACTAAAAATGTGATAACATTTATATTTACAATATGTTTATAATTTATATAATAAAAAAATCTATGAAAATGATTCAAAAGAATTCAAATCAATGAAATTAAAGCTAAAATATTATTTTAAATTTATATTAAATAAAATAAATATTTGAATAAAAGTAAATCAATTGGTTATCAGATTTTTAAAAATAATTATTTTTATTACATAATAAATATTTAAAAAGTATAATTTGATCAGAATAGTATGATGGGTGACTGCTTAAATGTATAAAAATAATACGTGACAATAGAAGCTTTATTATAAAAATTAAATGAAGATATTAACAGATGTTTGATTCCCTCTAATTCTTGTGATTGTGGAAAAATTTATATTTCTAGATAAATTAAATTAAAATTTCTTACAATTAGTTTCCATGATGGCTCAAATTCTACAAATTATTTTCATTTCAATAGATAATTAACATTTACTAATTCTATTGTGCATACTAATTGAATGGTCATTCTGTTTTGCTTGAAAATTTTCTGTTAATTCATAGTAAACATCATTAAAATAGGAAGAACTAAGTGATATTTCATCTTCATCATTATTGGTTTAAATATTTTGACATTATGTGATAATTTTTCTAGGGAAAAACTCTCTGTATATAGTTATAGACGAATGTTAATAAAATAATTTAAGCAAGAAAAATGACACCTAGTGTAATAATTTTGAATTAAACTTATATTTTAATAATAATTTTTTAATTTATGCTAGTGCCATCATCTATTGGATTAATAATAATTTTAATTTAAGTTAAAATGGCATCATCTGTTAATTAATAATTTAAATTTAATTTTTGACTCCTGACCAAGGCAAATTTAATTTAAAAATTTGCCTTGGTCAGGAGTTGAACTGAGAACTTCAGGTTACCATAGCTGCTTCTAACTGCTTAGATTGACTGACTATTCATATGAAAATACTCTGTACTCAAGCACTGTTTAGCAGTATAAAGACACAAATTTCTTTTTATTCAACATAAACATTTTCACCGGCACTAGCCTTTATCATCAGGTTAACAGTTACAACTGAAAGCCGATAGAACATGGAATACAAATTCAGAATACAGTTCTTAAAAAATTCGAATTATTGAATTAATGCTTAATACTTTTCTTAGGTTGCTATGGTAGAACCATCTACATGAGGACAGTAAAAATAAAATATATAAAAAATATATACATAAGCTTGTGGAAATTAATAAACTAAATACATTAATTAATTTAAGAGATTAAAAGATTAAAACCGGTTGCCACGGCAAACTTTTTTAATCTTTTAATCTCTTAATTCTCTGAAATTCATAAACATTGTCTCTGTGAACTACTCTCTGAAAGTTGTAAACAATTCGTTCTAAGTTCTATATTCATCTCTCTTCTGCATTGTCTCTCTCTCTATCTGACAACCGACTTCACCAGTGTGTGGCAAGTGACACTCCTATTCTTGTCAACCATTTTTCTAATGTCTTTCATTTCTCCCTCCCCTGGAGATAGACGTTTTCCCCATCTTTTACCCGGTCACATTCCTTACTTATCTTCACATCATCTGCATGTTGTTTGATTCTCTCCCATCATCATAACGTTTCTTTTTGTTTGCATTACTTAACTTGAGGAGGACAGAGAACCTTGGACTTGCAGGAATGGCAAACAAATGAATTGTTTATCATTTAAAGGTGTCATTCATTATTAATTTACAACTTGGATGTAGAGTGACATCCCGCAGAAGGTCTGAACTCAGTGCCCTTGTAACATTTTTTGTTTCATACACTAGATTACAAAGACAGGCCTATAACCTGTTAACTTTCTTTCTTGTTTAATTATGTCAATGATAAAAACATATATAGATATATTTCTTTGGGTCTAAAGTGACCTCACCTTTTCTATATATAGATATCTTTATCTTACAATGGCCTGCAGAGACTCTACATCTGCTTTCCAATGAGTAAATAAATATTACAACTATTTATTAGTGTTGCTGTTAATTTATTATAAATGTTGTTATTAAAGTTCTGGTTGTTTTTAATTTAGTAAGATGAATAGTAATATGAAAACTATATTGTGTGTAATGAAATAGATTTTGTAAAAAAATTTTTTTAAGTAGCCCCTGTTCCTGAACAAAAATGAAGTAGGGTTAATTGGAAAATTTTTATTATTAGTATGCAGTATATGAAATAGTAAGGTCAGCCGCTATCTTCTTTTCTCAGATGCTTATAACAATAATAAAATTGTTTAATTTATACTCTCAGAGGCAATTAATAACAATAATAGCAGATAGGTCACTGATGAATGAATACCTTTGAAGATAGTATAAACATTTCACTCTTAAGCTCAGGCAAATGAATGAGCATTCATTAGATTCTGCTTTTCACTAATGCTCATGTAATACAAATAAATCGTTACATACCCATTGAGATATAAGCACTATATTTTGGAATCACTAATCTAAGGTGTCAGGACAGTAACCAAAGTTCTCGATTCAACTCTAGACCAAGGCAAATTTTTATTTTGGGAATTTTGTCAAAAAATAAAATTCAATTATTAATTAAGATAGATTGTGGCATTTAGTGATTGTGCTCGAGATTCCTTTCTTGAGAAATCTCAAGATTTACAATGAAATTTCATTCCCAAATCTCGAGAAAATTCTTATAAATCCCGAGAATTAAAAATAATCTGTGAATTCATAAAATTCCTAGCTTCACTCAATGGCCAGCAATTATAGATCTCTCTTAGAAAATTATATAGCAAAAATAGGAGGGTCCTAAACTTTTCTTAAGAGATGTAGACTTATTTATTAGTCTAGGTCAGGAGTTGGAAAATTGTGGCTTTTTCAGTACATATTGTATATATGGCTCTGAAGTAAAATTGAAAATGAAAATAAAACTAAAACTATCATAGTTTCATTTATAAAATTTTTGATGAATTTTATTCACATAATGATGATTTCATTTGTTTCATAGGTCTCTCAAAACTTTATGACACTAAGATGCATGAAGTGGGATGTCAGGGAGGGGATGTCAGGGAGGGGATGGTTGAGCATGTGGCTCAATTTTTTGTGATTTTTTTCTTCATTCAATAAAGATATAATTAATACTATAACTTTATTTAAATTTTCCTTATTTGCAAAAATATATTTATGGCTCTGGAATAATTTTTAAATCATAGGGACAGGTTTGGCTCTTCCGTTTCAAAAGTTTGCTGACTTCTGGTCTAGATAGTCAAATATAGTGTGACATGTAAAAAATAAACAGTTGTATAGCTAAAAGCTCATATATGTCTACATAAGTTTGGGCACAAAAATTCCATTTCTGCAATTTTTGTATTGAAATACAGGACCCATTAAGCAGATAAATGAATAAACTGTTTATATGCATGGAAAAGCTGTTTTAATAAAAATTGTCAGTAATTTTTAAAACAAATATGATTATTTTTTAATATTATTGAAATCTGATTTGTTTTTTCAATATAATTAAAATATTAAATAATATTGGGTTCTTTTATATTTGTTGTTTATATGTTTTCATTTAGCAGGATTTTTCTGCCTCATTTTGTTTTTATCCTTATTAAAAAAGATAACTTTCTAACTAAAAATTTTTAGAATCTTGAAATTCTCGAAAATTTCTGAAAGCAAATCTCAAATCTTGAGAAAGCAAAACATTCAGGAAAACACAATCACTAGTGCCATTGTAGCATAAATTAATAAATAATTATTAAAATATAGTTTAATTCCAAAATATTGCACTAGTAAATTTGATTTGTTTAGATTATTTAACTCAGAAATACTTAAAATTGAGTTATTTTAAAGAAAAACTACAAATTTGATTGATTAAAATATTTATTATTATTTAAATTAGGTAATTTGTACTATCCAAATTAAAGAATTTGACACATGGCATTTGTTGATTAATTTACAAAATTTAGTTAGTAATTGGAATTTATTTTTTTAGAATATATATTCTAAAGAAATATATTACCCAATTATTTAAATTGGGACATCAGAAAGAATTATCTAAACTCTGATGGTTATAGTTTTATGACTATTCAGAAAATTATCTGGTATAAACAAAACTAGAGATGTATAGAATCTGTATTTATATTATATTATATATATATATTAAAACGAGTATATTTATAAAATTTTTAATATAGATTATACTTCCAAGTGAGTAGCAATGTTTATTTTAATAAAAGTTTATTTTTTTTAAGTTTCTTTATCCAATACCAAGAGAACAAGGTTATGAATTTGTAGTCAGTCAGTTTCTAAATCATGAATGCCATTTTACGCTATTAATTAATTTTCAGGTGATGTATTGATTCTTAACATTATCATTAATAAATTAAATAATTTACTTATGGTAGATATTTCATTAATAATTTTACAGACTTATAAAGAAAATGCTCCAGAATGTCTTAGAATAACATACTATCCTGAACTTCAGAAAGAAAAAGGTAAAATATTTAAATAATATAAAAAAAAATAAAGTCTCAATAATCTAAGGAAATTCATTATCAATAATTTTATATATTGTTTATTAGAATTTAGTTGAAATGCATAAATGGTTTTGTGCACATATATCAGGCATTCATCTTTTTATTAAAGTTGTTTTTTATGTGAAAGTCATTTAGATCTGTATCATATTCAATTTTATCATATTCTTCAATTTTTTGTGACATGACAGCCTACAGCTATAATATCATTTTGTGGCACTAATTGTTTTTGAAAAAGCAATGTATTATTAAAAATAAAAGGAAAAGAAAAATAATAATTAATGTTCTGATATTGAAAAGATGATATTTTCAAATAAAAAAAACAAGTGATCATAATTACAAAACTAATAAGCATTAAAGATTCTTTTATATACCAAATAAAACAGTAATTTTCTATATCTTTATGATCTAATGATGATAATGTTGTGCTTTATTATTAATAAAATTATGAAAATTTTTTTTGAAGATTATACTATGTACTCTGTATTGTCCAAGCTTTTCAGTAGTCTTGTGAAAATTAAGAATTTACTAAGAAAAAATTAGTTTAAAATCATGTTTATTATACATACATTAACATACGCAGTAATTTCTATTGTAGATCATGTTTATTATTAAGAAATTAAAGAGCACAACCAGTTTGATTATTATTTTTTTCCAAAAGCACATTAAGTTAAATTTGATAAGAAATTACAACATATGTGTTCCAGTTGGCAAAGTATCTTTATTCATTAAATGATCAAAAAGAAATTGAAACTGATGAAGTAATGAAATAAATAGGCTACCTGTGAGAAAATCATTCATATAAATATGTAAACTTATTTTATTGTACCATTATGTATATCATTCTATTTTTGTACACAACGATGCATTATTATTCATTCCATTATATGTAGGATATCCTGCTATAATTTAAGCATTTTAATGATATTATAAATAGGTGAAATTTGCAGAATAAAAATATAAATGGAAATGCAGTACCCAAGGAAATGTGATTTTCAATGTTATCATCAGGATTTTATCAAGAATTCATTGACTCTTTTTTGCTATCTCCACTGGCATTTAGTCATACTGATATATATTTAAAATATTAATTAAATTCTTCGTAATTATATGCATTATTCTTGCATATTATCATTGTCATCATATTTGACTTCGATCCAAGAAATATAAGTTATATAATTGATTGAAGTATATTTTACAACAGTTCTAAAGTAACAATTTTACATAAATCATATAATTTTGAAATGTTATTGCATAAATAGGAATCACAAAACATGATTTAACAGGACTATCTAAATTTTATATGTAGAGCATAAAATGAAGAAACTCAGGTAAAACATATCTAGTTTTTTGCTGCCATTGAGTTACTCTTTTTTTCCATACTGATTAAGTCATCTACTTATATAAATAGATCAAACAGGATGATTTTCCGAATCACAGTTATTTAAAATCAATACTGATTTAACTTAAATTATTGGAAGATAAATATAACATATTTTATTTATTCAAAATATATTTCTCAAATAAGATTTTTTGAATCTTTTGAATATCCTTGAATCTTTCTGATTCAAAGAAGGTTTGACTTTGAATATTCAGAATATTCTAATGATTTGGTTTTTATGCATATTTCATTAATATAACTGGAGAAGATTGTTTAAAGATCTAAAAATATTATTAAAAACAATAGATTTATTATGTTATACAATTTCCTGTTTATTAATGCTGATGATTATTGTTTTCTTTGAGTTTTTCATTGCTTTTCACCTTTGCAAAATACTAAGTAGTAGGGGCTTAGTGGATACTATTTAAGTATCCACTAAGAATTGCTCTTACTCATAGTAGGACCAGCTGTCAGATGAAGGATAGGGTTGAATGAGCAATGAGCTGCTGTCAGGTCCCTACTATTAAAATTATGGATGTGTAAGACTTAGGAATTCAACTTGATCCTCCAGACAGCAAGCACTTAACCATATAGCCATCTGGCTGGCCAATAAACAATTTTTCTAATGATTGTCCATGCAAGGATACTGCAAAAGTTTTCAAATTTAATTTATATTTCATATTAATTTAAGTATCTGGCAGCTAATTACAGTTTGGAGACATGGAAGAGAAATTAGTGGATTAGTGGTATACTAATGTATTATTATTATATGGCCTTCATTAATCCATCAAGAGTGGAATTAAGTGTGCTGAACAAACTGTATATGAGAGAATATAAGCTAATGTTAAATTATAAGTTGAATTGATTGGATCAATATAGAGTTTAGTTGTAAAGTTTGTAAAGAATTAACCTGAGCATTTTCTAATTAATTTTATTTCTTCTTATTATCATCATTATTATTTTAGGTATCATATTTATGATAAGAATGAACTTACATTTCAATCCTTTCATCTCAGAAAATTAGAAATTATGTGTTATGGAATGGAACTGCATCTTTCCGATAAATTCACTTATCTAATGACATCATCTAATCTAAAATAATATTACTGAGCATAGTGGAGATCTGAAAGAGTTAAAGAATAGTTTTGTTGACAATTTATTATTGGTAAATACTCATCAAATTAAAAAAGATGAGAAGAATTGTTTTTATCTGTAAACTAAAAATTGTTGTTGCACAAATGATTATGAATAGAATTTGAAACTTGTAAAGAATAACTATTTAATCCTTGCACTAGTGGATAGAAAGTGAGATGAGATAGATTTATATACTAATGACTTTCTTTTGTGATATCAATTATTGTTTGCTTTAATTTTATATCAGAATGTAGAGGTCTTAGAATAAATTATTATTTAAAATAATATATTGTTTCTATTAATAAATTTATTGTTTAATCATCAAGCCAAAATCAAAAACAAGTTGCTTTTCAAAACTTGTTTTAGAATATTAACACATTAACTTGTTGTAACTTGAAACATATTAACTTGTTTATTGCTTTATTATTATTGCAATAAAGCGTTTTAACACTTTGTATGTGTTTTAATGAACTAATAAATTTTTTATTACTTTACTTTTTTTGTAAATTTTAGATTTATTTAAGTCAGGGATTTTCTGCATTAAATTGAATAATTTAATGCAGAAAATCCCTGATTTACATAAATGGATCATTTGGCAAAATCTTACATAACTTGAAACATGTATGTTGGAACTTACCCTATATAGTACTGATGTATCACAAAGATGTAACATTAAAAATAATTATATTAATGAATAAGCATATAAATTGACTAGATGTCCATATGGTAAAGCAATTGCTACCATCTTGGAGGAACCAGATTCACTTCAGAGTCCATATTTTAAGCCTAGACACAGAGGAGCCCAAATCTGCATCCTGATAACTAAAACTAACTTAATCACATAAATTATGTAGATATTATAAGTGATGAAATTAAAAAAAAAAATATTTGTATCAGCTTTAAAATTAGCTTTAACTCTTAATAATCTATTTCAATTAAAGTAATGATTTTTTTTTTATATTTTAAATCATTTAATAATTTGATATATAATTCTAGGAATTGTTCTTATGCATGGAGAATTTGATGATCAAATGTTGGTAAGTTAGTTCTTTATTACAACTATACATTTAATAATTATTTTTTAAATAAAAGATATTTTAGATCTTATCTACTAAATTTTAAAAAATTTATTCAATTTGATGACTTAAATTTTGTTTTAAAAATTCTATGTATAAAAAATCATACTTCATTTTGTTGTAGTTAAAAAATAAAATTCTGTCAAATTTTAATTCAATAAAATAATTTACAAAAATATTAATTTGATAGAAATTAAGAAAAAAACTTTATTCATAAAGAACATTTTTGCTTAATAATAATACAATATAAAGCACTTCTAAGCAGTAGCATACCAATATAAACCAGTCTTTATTAACAGCAATTGTTTATGTTGGTATGCTACTGCTTAGAAGTGCTTTATATTGTAGTATTATTAATAATAATAGTGTAAAAGCAGTTATGGATTTCAACAAACATTTTTGCTTAAATTAACTATTGTCATACTTCAATAGTTTAAATTATAAGACAATTGAATATGAGAACACAGAATGAATATCTGTTTATATTCAACTTTATAGCTCATGTAATCTATTTAATCAAAATATATTTAACTAGCAAGCCCATGGCCGGCATTGCTTGGCAGTTCATGGAGTTGTACTTAAGTTTTTCTTTTTCTTAAATTATGATCTTTTAGATAACATTCAGGATTTTCTTCAATGTGTTCTGAAAATCTTTCCTGTATAGATATGTTTTCCATTTGAAATATGTATCTTTTTGAATGTTCCCTTCTTTGTTTCTCTTTTTCTCTATTAGAATTCTGTTGATTTGTTCAATCTTCTAATATTTCATTTTCTCAAATTAAACATAATCTTTTAGCAGGAGGAGTTAATCTACTTAAAGGGTTCCCTCTTTTTCGTGGCATTATGAAATTTATACAACTGTATGATGTACGAAAACTTTACATCAAGACAACATGTGAAATGACATAGTCGTAAACGAAGAGCATCAAGAAATACATGAATTAATCTCAAATATAGATTCTTGTACATAATAAAAACTTACATTAGTGAAAATCATGAAATAATCAAAGATTGAAAAATGCTTATTGTGGATCTGCTGGAATGATCTGTACAGACATTAGCCTACCATGGTCATGTAGTAGTTTAATTCATGTATGAGTAAGAATGGTGGAGTGAAACTCATTGACACAGCGAGTGAGACAACAACAGTTTATACAAACCATAGATCTTTATTGAGAGAGAGATTGTTTATAAGGGTCAAGGATAAATACCTGGATAACTATAGAAGAGAAGAATTGGTGATGATTGTTGTCCTATTGGGTGGTTGAATGATATATACAATACACTATAGTCTTTAGTCTCTATTTGACAAAACAGATCAATGGCACACTTGATAGTAGTAGTATAGTGGTGGTCAACTAGTTTTTTTTCCAAAATTTGTGCAAGTAAGATGGTCACAGGTTGTTACAGAATGGATAAAGGTTACCACTGTATTTGGAATGAATTGGTGAAGTTGATTGACCACTGTGCTTAACTTCCCAACTTCTGGAATTTTTCACTCTGCAGTCTTGTTCCAAGACTTGAAAAGGAACGTTCGTCTAAAAGTAGCAATGAAAGCCGACTGACTCTCTAGTTCTTCTCATTTTTGACCATTTATCCCTCCCAACATTCATTTTTTCTCATCTTCACACCACCTGAGTGTCACCTGATTCTTTATATAATCATATTTCTTAGTTGTTCATTGTTCTTTCTCTATTGTGGAGGACAGAATACATTAGACCAACTGGAACTATAAACAAAGTGATTGTTTAAACATTCTAAGATATCACTCTTAGTTGAATTATGACATGGTGTAGAGTGAAACCTTGCAATAGGTCCAAATTCCTTATCCCCACAATATTTTAGTTTCCTAAAATAGACCTACAAGAGCAGGCTTAAATATACTGTATATATATATAATTTTGTTTATAGTATTTTGTTTTTTCTTCTTTTCACCTGGCACTCAAATATATATACATATACATTTGTTTATAGTAGTCTCTCTCAGCACCTTACATTATAGATTAAATAATAAATCAGTAGCCACATAAATAATTTGAAAATTTTTATAAAATTTCATTATTGTAAAGTCAAATTGTTGCATTGCTATGGCAATGATGGTTTCATTTCTTCAGACATGGACATCGATGCATGTGATAATGATACTGACAATCTTAAGAGGCATTAGGAAATATGTTGGTTATTTTAAGAAATAACCAACATATAATAAAATTGATTCAGCCTATCTTGCCTTATAATTGAACATACATGCACAGGTATTTAGATTTATATATATATCTAATCTAATCTATATATATACTGTATATATAGATTAGATATCTCTAATAGGCATGGATGCCAATAAGAAGTATGAAACTGTTTATTCTCACACATCTGATGAGGAACAAATGTTGAAAGTGGCTAAACAAAAATCCAAAAGTTTGCATTACCTGGAGAAACCAAAGGTTGGAATGACTAATAGTCCTGAGAAGTGTTATGGGATGTAGCAGGGAATGGCAAATCTGTGTCCATCCAGTCAGCAGACATCTGTTGAGGAGACAGTATTGGAAGATTATATATAAGAAAATAAAAGAAAAAGGAGATAAAAATGTTTCTTTCTCTCTCAGGTATCTCCTAAGATTGAATAGTTTTCTCCTTTGTCTGGGAAAATCTAATCTCCTGAAAGTCTTGATTTTGTTCATTTTATATTTGCAGTTTTTTGAATATAGTGTTTAATTGATAATTTCCATTGTTGTCTTACTATAAAGGATGATTATCATGTAATATCATACATTAAAGTATATTTTTGAATTGCATATGCTTCTCTAGTTATGAACATAATTTATACATAAGTTTTGTCTATAATTCGGATTGTTCATAATTCAGATACTGCTGTTATTTGGTCTAAAAACTACTGAAATAATTTTATATACTGTGTTTTATAATATATTTTACAATTGTACTAATTAGAAGTTACTTATTTCACAGATTTTAACAAAACATTTCAATTATAAAATGAATTTTTTTTGCATAATAGTTGCTTTCTTAAAATACTGACATAATAGGATAACTGTAATTTTACGTAATATTGATTGCTAGAGCATTCTACTATCATATTGTTTAAAATTATTGAAGAGTTTTTGAAATTTCATAAAATTTGAAAATGAAATTTCATGTTTGTAAATATGAATGTTTATAATTAGAGGAGTGCATGTATTAATTTTAATAAAAAAAATTCTGTAAAAAAAGAATTTTATAATAAAAGATAATACAATAGTTTATAAGTTAGATAAAATTTCTGATTTTTTTTTACATATAAATATTATTTCTGAATTTTTAATCATTTTTCTTTTTCTAATAAATATGATGAATATTACTTATATAAAACTTTTCTTTAGAATGCTCAAGAAAGTCAATATCTTGCAAATCAATTGCAATTATATTATGGAGGAAAAAGTGAGAAAAAGCAAAATTTATTACACATATTTAACAAAAATCCTGAAAATTTCAACCATATGGATTTAATCAGAGAATTAGATATAATAGAAACATAATATATTAATTTGTATTGCAATTTAGAATTTATTTTAATAAATTAATTTTGTATTTTGTGAAAAGCTTAATTAAATAAATACAAATTGTATCATAAATTAAATTGTAATTATTATAATTGTGTATTTAAAATAACTTTTAATTATATAGAATTATAATTCTCTTTCTATTTGATATTCAATCTAAAACAAATTGAGTTTTATCTTCTAACAGATCAGTTCATGGAATAGAAAACTTCCAGACTTATTCTATTTTCATTAAAATTATAATACATCTAGTTGTATCTTATACAAGTTTTTTTATATTTAATTTCAATATACATAAAACTATATTTTATTCAAATTTAACAATTTTTGGAAATTAAGCAAATATAATTGTTATTTAATAGTTTCAAATTAAATGATTGTATAATACAATATAATATAATATGTAAAATTGTAATCATATGGAAGAAATGATCATTATTTATATTGCTTTAGAAAATTGTTAATTTGATAAAGAAGTAAGTGTTCATTTGTTTATTCTTATATTCCTGATGTTTGCTTATTTTATAATAATTTTAAATTTAATATACCGTATATACTCGTGTATAAGCCGAGGCTTTTTCCAGAAAAAATTTCTGAAGTTAGGGAGTAGGCTTATAAACAGGTTTCGCATTTTTACCGATTTACAAACTCTGAAGTCGAGGGGTCGGCTTATACACGGATCGGCTTGTATTCGAGTATATACGGTACTTATTTTCTTTTATGAATCAATATAAATATAAAATCAAATATTAATATTCAATCAATAAAATATTAAACTTCATGTGTAATCATCATAATTTTCAAGAGAAAAAATTTTCCATTAAACTGACTTGGAATTATGCTAACTATTAAAATACAGATAGAAATATATATATGATATATAAGTTTTTAAAATGTAGGGTTTTAACAGTATTCAATAACTGTATAGAAAAAATATGTTTAATTTTAAGTGAATTATCAAAAAATTAACTACAGCTAGTTCTCGACTTACGACCTATGCGACTTACGACCATTCGACTTTACGACCACAATCGTAAAGTCGAATAA
>WUQG02151888.1:0-23682 GCA_011317285.2 Androctonus mauritanicus | reverse complement strand
TGTTGCCATTAACATATTCAAATGCCAGTTTGTGTGTGAAAATCAGTGTTGTATGAATACTTTCTACACTCACTGTACATATGTGAACAGTTCTTTTTACAGATGAAAATTAATAAATCTAATAAAAGAAATTGATTGATTAACATCTACAATCTTTTAATGAAGATAGTTTCCAGTAATTGGTCTCCAAAGCTACAAATTTTAGTAGATTTGCATCATCAGGTGTCAAGTAGTAGTCAAAAATAAAAAACTGTTTTATAATCTCATAAATGTTATATAATGTTATTTTAATAGCTTTATAAGAAAAAAATAAAAGTAATTACAAATAATTATTTTTCTTTCATTGTAATTTTGTTTAAAAATGTTTGGCCCTTCATTTCCTTTCAATTGCGCATTAAGCCTACACACAATTTGAGTTTGAGACCACTGATCTAAGTGACTTAAAAAGAAAAAAACAATTCAGTAAAACTAAAACCAGCATTGGTCCTTTCCTCTTTGTGCAAAAATTCTCACCATTCTTTAAAATATAAAACAGAACATCTATAAAATTGTTAATTTGCAATGAAAAGTAGTAGTAATAAATAAATAGAAAATAAACATTTACAAAAGCACTCAGTGGCTGCTATCAAAACTCAACACAAGTCCCAAGATCTGCAGTTGGGGAATTGCTGCACATTTATGTAACTGCATATACATGAATTCCACAATTGGAGAAATCACAGTTAAAAAGGGATTGCTGAATATAAAGTTATTTCAATACTTTTGGGGGGCAAAATAACAGCAGTATTTGATTTAAGAACCAAACTTATGTATGAATTAAGTTTGTAACTCTAGGAGCATGTGTATTGTGCTAATTTTGTTTTTGTATTTTGTGTTTGATTCTTCTGTATTGTTTAAATTATGGAATAATTGATAATGACCTTTTTTTATATGGTATAAAATGTTTTTTAGTGATGAAATGAATAAATTTATTCCATTGGATATACATATAATGGAGTATACCCACGAACGATCGACTCGATTAAATTACCAACGAAGTCAAAAAGAGTACTTGCCAATACGAAACGAATATGTTTGAAAGCAGCTATCGCAGACGCTAAAAGGAGATACCATAAAGCAATGAGTGCAGAAAGAAACTCCAAGGATAGGATAGCACAGGTGCCAGGATTCGAGCCCTGGATGCAACGGATAGAAACGCAAGAGCAACTGTTAAAGCTGAAATTAAGGAGAAAATATATACAAAAAATTAAATGGATATTCAAACGGGCGCACATTAAACCTAGAAAAACAAAAGTCAATATTGATAAAGCAGTGACCGTCCTAGGAGATATTACGATCCCAGACTATGCACGAGAACTGTTCACGTTAGGACCGTCGTGCGCTATTTACAAAAGGCTGGCACCTTCGGACGATATCCCTATAGTTGAAGACATTATAGCCACTACATGCGATAATGAATTGGATAGACATAAGGCACGATGGAGCTATGTCCGCGAGAGAAGTAGTACCAATGGAAGCACAATAAGGCCAACTGGAAACCCTAGGACAGAAACACTAGTAAAGAAAACAACGCAATGGATCAGGCAGAACAACTACGTTATAACCAGGGAGGACAAGACTAAGAGAATGGTGCTGCTCGAGAGAAATAAATACGACGACTTCCTGCTAGACTACATAAGGACAACCCAGCCAGAGCCAGTGGAGAAAGACCCGACTTGGCAACTAAAAACTGCCGTGGACAGACTCACAGCCCACAAACTATTTCCGAAAGTCTGGAAACATAGTAAGGTGCAAGCACCAGCATGCCCTAGACTGTTTGCATACATTAAAATGCACAAACAACCACCAGCACCAAGGCCAATAGTGGAAAAACGATCCGCCCCAACCTACAACCTCGAGGAGGTAATAGCCAAATGGAGTATGAACATACTAGGCCAGAATGAATATTCCACCACGATTACAGCAGAAGCTTTAAACAGAATCAGAAGGATTACCTGGGAACCCCAAGACGTCATGGCCGTTTTTGACTTCGATAATTTATACCCAAAATTGAAACTGGAGCCAGTGTGCCTAGCATTATACAGATTTATGCTAGAGAATGTCCCAGCAGCGCAAAACATACCGAAGCTCCTACGAGATATAGCGCACTTACTTTGTTATCGGTCCTATTATATCTTTAAAGGGAGATATTACCGACAAAAAACTGGGGTACCCATAGGAAGCCCGCTAGCGGCACCGTTAGCCGAAATGGTCTTAAGGGACGTGGAAAGCAGGGTCATACCCATGTTCGTACCACATCTTCGTAGTTACATCAGATACGTGGATGATGTAATGACAGTATGGAAAGGAGAAGAACGTGTAGAGGAATTCCAAGCAGCTATGACCTTACATCAATACGGCCTGACGCTTAACCGTGAGCAGCTTCATAAAACAAGCATACATTTTCTTGACATAAGTGTACAAGTAGTGGAGTGCGAATTGAAAACAGCGGTATATCGAAAACCTTCCTACCAGCCGGTCCTAATACCGTATTGGTCCCCTGACCCCGCATCATATAGAGCAGCTGCGTTCAACTACTATTTCAAACGGGCATACGATTACACCACCGACAGCAATCAATTACAGGACGAACTTAAATACATCTACGCCACCGGATATGCCCACGGCTACAATAAGCACTTCATCGATAGGATCCACCACCGAGTAAGAGCAACCCTACAACCTATACAGCTGGATGAGAACCAACCAAGCACCGCCAACGAGAACAAATACATGCCAGTACCATACACCATGACTAAGTCGAGAGTCATACGAAATCTAGCCAGAAAGAGCAAAAGGAAAATTACAACTAAACGGTTGCCGAGTCTATTTAATGTGCTGCGCAACGAAAAAGACGTGAGAAATAACACTGAAAGGTCAGGGGTATATAAACTGCCGGTTAAGTTCCAACAACAGAATAAAGACTCTGCATATATAGGAGTGACACGTAAGACTCTCGGACAGAGACTCCAAGAGCACATTGTGTGTGTGTGTGTGTGTGTGTGTGTGTGTGTGTGTGTGTGTGTGTGTGTGTGTGTGAAAATTGCGAAAAACGCAAGCAGGTTTTGACGTCACACTGAACGACAAAAAAGTACAATAATAATTACAAAAAGATTTATTTCATTAATTATTATGAGTTGTTGGAAGTGGCAGCCGCTGATATCATTGCACAGTCTACAACGACGTAAAAACGATTCCAGGAAACGCTCGAAGATACCGGGTATGCTTTTGATGTCTGTCAATTTTCACATCTCAACGTGATTTGTGACACCATGTTCCATTGCAATTCTTGTTCCTCATGATGTCTACTAACAACCCTCTGAGTTTGTTGGTCCATTAACAGAACACCCTGTATATATATTCCAATTAAAAAAATGTCAGAAAAAAATGACTTAAAAACGTTTGGTGGCAGGAACTAAACTCTATCATTATATTTAACTCATATCAAAAAATGAGGCTGTTATAGTATGTTAGAAAATTTCATTCGTGCAATATATAATAATTTTTTTAATTTTTAATGCTGCTTTTTCAAGATCCAAATTGTACAGTAATAATATGACTAGTTCTACTTTAATCTCTCGTCGTTTTTTGTTAAATAAACCAAAATAAAGATTTTGTCTTTCCTTAATAGAAATTCTAGTCGTTAATTTTTCTTTTTTATTCATGTTTTTAAAATTAGCAGAATACAGTTTATAAAAGTTCTTTAGTATTAATTTTTTTTAATCCTATATATTCATAGTTCTAACATAAAAGAAGCATTTGAAGAGCATTTTAAAAGATGTTCGAAAGTAAGTTTTATTGGAAATTAATGAAGTCTTCAAATACTTATACCAACCCTTTTGATTAGTTATAACTATTTTATTTTTTTTCAGGAGCAAAATCATTTTAAAAGTAGAATGGAGCAGGTAACAAGATCATTAAGTTCTATCAACCAGAATCTTCAGAGCACTGCACAGCATTATTCAATTCAGCGTTCCATTTCCTCTACAGACTTGCACCATTCCGCCGCCTCTATGTAATTGCAGATGCTGTCAATATTTTGTACTTATTTCTTTATCATCTACATTCTCGAAATAATTATAACATAATTAACAGAAAGCAAATGTTAAAATTAACATTCCATTCGACAAAAATATAGGTTTCTTCTACTTTTATGAATGCATATTTTTCATTTGTCAGTATATTTTTCTTTTTTATATATACAATATATATATATAAATTTGTTTTGATAACAGTTTTTGAACTGTTATCAATATTATTTGTTAAAAGTTATAGTTTAAGTATTTGTATATATACACAATTTTTGTTATATAAATTTTTAAACCTTAATTTATGTTTAGCGACAATTTGGGATTATGTTTTAATCCTCAAAAAAAAAGTAACAACAGATAAAAAAAAAATACACTCGCATGTAGAAAAATATTTACACGTAATGGCTTTTATTATTAAAAGCCGATAATTAGAAACTGTGGAAGATATACAAATATGTATTTGTACAATTGTAACGATTCTATACAATTTTTTAAGATGAAAATGGAACATCACCACAATATATGTTTTATCACAGCAAATTATATTTAATGTATTACCAGTACACATACACACACACTTAATTTTTCTCTCTCAGATGAGATGCTTATCTCTAGTCATTCATTTATTGATTTATAAGAATTTGCAATATATTTTGTAAAATGTACATATATATTTTTCCTCCGCTCTCTGCGGAATTTCGATTATATCTACTATTTACTAATACAATTTTTCTGTTGTAGGATCCACTATTTTGTGATACACAAATGCAATATGTATATAGATATAGTTACTCTTAAGGTATTTTTAAATCAGAAATTCGTTGTTTAATATTTAATTTTTGATTTGTCTGTTTTTTATTCTACAAAAATTTAAATTTTTCATATTTACGTGATAGTGGTGCCTTTTTCCATTAAATGTCATTTATATTCTAGATAGTGTTGTGCCAGGTAGGAATTTTTCGTTATTTTTTTTTTCGATAACTTTAGCGTGTTAATTTGACATATTTCACTGCCCTTTTTCCCCATAAATTATTAACGTGGTTATTGGATTATGGAGAATCAAAACAGTTTGTAGTTAAGCTACGTTATCCTCGTTGCTGTTTTAATTTTTACACTTGTTTTTGAACTTAGCTTCTAAATATCGGAGTTGCATATCTTCAACTTTTATTAGCTTTACCTGGAGGTGCCCATATTATAATAAACTTGTTTGGGAGAATTATAAACTATTGAGAAAGTTATGCCAGGAGACCTACTAAAAAATTCTGCGTGTCGACTTGCAGAGTTGCTATTTATCGTTGATTGATATATAGACGTTTTTAGTCTTCATCCATTAGATAGTGATAAAGCCCATTTAGTGCTTTGTAACGTCTTTGTGCTTTTGCCACATTTTATATAGTATTTAAGCATTTCGGTATAGATGACCAATTTAGTAGATAGTATTTAATAACAGTTTCCTATATAATAAAAATAAAAAAAAATTTTAATTTCGTATTCGCAGTGCAATTTCCAAGTATTGTAACATAGAACGATTTTTCTGAGAGAGTGTTTATAGTATAATTGGTTAATTGTTTGATTCCAAATGAGAATAATTATTTTTGGAACATTGTTATCAGAAATAATTTCTTTCATCTCTCTCTCTCTCTCCTTTTTGCAGTCATTGGCGTGGAGTAAATTTAGAGATGCGTAACGGTTCCTCATTTTAGATTTCTAGTCACATTTTTGTGGCATGTCAACTCAGGTTTGGCCTACGTAACATTGCTAGGCTTTGATTTTTCACCCGTGATCAGTTCGGAAGACGTGCACGGAATGACTCGCGATTCTTCTCCTACCCGTGTGTGTTAGAAAATCTGAATATAACTGTGAATGTGTGTGCATTGAAAGAATTTAATATCTAAGCATTGTCTCCTCTAATCTAGCTTAATACAGTCATTATAAAGGTCGTCATTCCTTAATTTTTCCTCAAGAATTAAGGAATATAAAAAAAAGTATTTTGTCTCGTCTCTCACACTTTTGGCCTGATTTGAAAATAATTGCATTTTCCCTATCCTAAATATGAAAGTCTTCCCATTATTTTTGTAAGTTCCAACAAGAATTTAATTTTTTAAAGCCCATATGACAGCGATGACGATAAATTATTTAATAGCTATACCAAGTGCAATTGATTATCAATGGATTAACAGTTTTGCATCGTATATTATTCCGACATGACAAAAGATATAAAAAATATTTAAAAAATTCAGTTTATCTGTAATATATCTAACATATTAATTTGTTTTCAAAGTAATTTTATAGTTTGCTAACTGTTAAGTTAACTTGTATCTGTTTTGTAACTACTATAAGCCGCACCAGCAGAATATGGTGTTATCTGTAAACCCGGTTTTTGTCAAATTTATTAAATAACCTTCAGAAGAACGTAAATGTGATAGTCATTATTGTATATTGAACCACTGTGCAATTTTGTTTTTTGTTTTTTTTTTCTTTTTTTTTTTGGAAGGCTGCTATTACAATCCGACATGTGCCACCTTTAGGTATTTTTGGATAAATTTAAAGAAATATTAATTTGACTTTTACTGTTTGTCTTCAACTCTGGTATGTATATCTGATGACAATAAAAATATTTATATGGTGTTGCCTGTTTAATTTTTGAAACGGTCAACACTCCAGATATCTTCCAGATCACTTGCCGAAATGGTTCGGAATCAACCAAAAATACTCTAAATTCCACACTTTAATATATAAAAAAAATAATTAAATGATATTCAGAGGATGATGTGCAAGATTAGTAACTTAAAGAAAATTAAATGATTTAATTTTTTTTTTTTTCCTCCAGAAATTACATTTCTTACATGTTCTGTAATGTACGGATATTCTCAATCAGTTAAAAAATATATATATATATATATTAAATGATAAAAATAAATTTTATATAAAAAATTCAAAAAATATAAATAAGAAAAAAGACGAGAAAAATATTGCAGTGAAGATTACTCCAATTTATAACGAAACGGCTAAAGCGATTTATTCCACTTTATATGTACTCAAGACAGAAACTGAATTGTATCGATCAAAGTAAACAAAATTCAATAATTTCACGTAACACATACGGAATTTTTTTTTTTTATCAGTGACGAAAAATATCGGAATCAGAATTTTTGTGTACACCATTCGACTTTTTTATGTCCCAAGTGAATCCAGATACTCGTTGCAAGATTGTTAAAGAGTAGAGAAGAAGAAAATTTCTTCTTCTTCTTCTCCCTTTCAAAGGACGCCTGCAGGTCACTTATATACGTCCTCTCCTCATTTAACATTCTAAATCTCTATACATTCTTGCCAAAAATAAACTTCGCCTTCAAAAATATGCCTTCAAAAATTTTTTTTAAATGGAGTTTTTCTGTTTACTAAAAAAAATTTGTTTGCTGTTTTTTTTTCTAATTATTAATCTTTGCTCTTTCAAGCTTTTTTTTTATTTTGCTAATTAAGTGAACGTGTTTTTTTTTTTGCATCTTCTTTCAATTTTTTTGTAAACTAAAGAGAAACGTCTTAAAGCAAAGCATCTGCATTATAATCCCTTTAAACAATTCTGATTTTTTTTTTTGAGGAGGAGGAAACAAAAATGCAAAATACAGTAACTCTCCCGAAAACTGTAAACAGTTTGTTACACTCTCTGCAAACATAATTAACATAAATTCTCTTCAACCTGCGAAAAAAAAAGTGTAGAACTCGTGTTGACTTCCATCCAACAAGTATGCAAATAAATTCTTTAAATAGCTAAAGTGCAGCAACTATTTTATAAATAAGTATTTAAACGTTTTACTCGTCGAACTGTGATAAGGGAAACTCTCCAAAACT
The DNA here is from genome assembly GCA_011317285.2 of Androctonus mauritanicus. NCBI lineage: Eukaryota > Metazoa > Arthropoda > Arachnida > Scorpiones > Buthidae > Androctonus > Androctonus mauritanicus. The sequence continues at coordinate 15,763 of WUQG02151888.1, read as the reverse complement.
AACAAGAATCTGCCAGAAGAGCAAGAAAGAAAAACAAAAAAAAAAATCCTCCTTTCCCGTCGACGTTCTGCTACAAATATAAATTTCCAGATCGAAATTCGAATTGGCATTCTCACTTTCCATGTCCGTTATGACGCCATCGTATACTGCGCACGTCTAGTGCGTTGGTGTCGAGCGTACGCCGAGCCAAGCTTGCGAGGTGAGAGGATACTTCGCTTGGCAGGGATGTGCACTGCTAGTCATTTTCATCCAAGGATAATCAGCGATGCCACCCAAATATGACCGAAAGAAAGAGACCCAACGGACCGAAAGTAGTAAGTTTATATCCAATTTGTGACCTCCTCCAAGGTCGTCTTTTAAATTTCGATCGATGACTTTCGTCTGTTACTAACTTCATCATCCGGCTACCTTCTTTTTTTTTTCTTCTTCTTCTCCTTTCTTCTGCTTGGAGTCGGGCGAAAGAGCAGCAGGTTGTCGATATGAGAGAGAGAGATACTGGGCAGTCGGCCAAATAGCAACAGTGCAAACTTCTTCCAAAACTAAACGGACCTCTTAACCGTACTCGTCGTCGTGTGACCGGAAAATTGATCGCGTATAACCTATCCGGGCATCAATGGCTTAACCACAATCTCTCTCTCTTTCTCTCTTCTTCAGTCCCGCCCCCTAAAAAATCCTCTGCACTTCCCCTAAATCCTACTGATATTTAAATTAAACGACCGCACCCCTGAAATGCATCTGCTCTGTGCGAATACCGATTTCGACCGGGAAACTATCTTTACAGGAGTCTTCCGGATTATATTAAAATAATAACAGTTAAAAAAAAAAAAGAATAGTAATTATACAAAACCGACAAAATTAAATTCCTCCAAAGCGCCACGATGCGTTGGAAACTTTAAAAAAAAAAAAATTATATATGTATTTTTTTTTCTGTTTAAATAATAGTTATCCTCGTTTGCCTCTTTATTAAATATCTCTTGGAATGTAGAAACAATGGCGCGATCCGGATGCAATTCATAAATAACAAAAGTTAGGTTAAAAGAAAAAAAAATCGTAGATGTGGCGAAATTATTTTGTTATCTGATATCACCCGTGGGCCTAGTTCTCGACAGAAATGTCGTCAGGACAGCCAGTAAGGGTCAATATCCTCTGCTAGAAGAGAGAGACGAGAAACAATTCGGATAAATTGTAATTTTCGGATAATAGTGTCAACGAAATCATTCTTTACTCAACCTGTTATCAGAAGTATTAACGTAAAACGGCATTATTACTAAAAAGTCGCGAAATTTATTTCGCGAACTTTAAACTGTCGATTTTAGATTGATTTAAAAAAAAGTGAGGGAGGAATAAAATAAAAAAATACAAAAAGCAATCGATTTGGAGCGTCATTTTGATTTTTTTTTTTTAATGTTTTTTTCGAGAGATTTTTAAATGAAAACGTGTAGAATCACAACTGCAATTCCTCCTTAAAGATAATCTAGAAGAGATAGCACATAAGGTATTGCAATTTATCTTTATTAACGTCAAACTCTTGTCTTAAAATGATTTTAAAACTTCTATTTTTAAACTTAAACTTTACTTACTTTTTTTTTTCGTTTGCAGGATCTAATCTGGTGGGAAAGTTTACGACGTCTGTAAAGAAATTTGTCCAAGAGGTAGAATATGGTAAGATATCATTTAAAGTTATTCAATAACTTGTTATTCGATAATGATGATGATGATCCTAATGACTATTTCGCCTTAGATAGAGTAGTATTAGTTTCCGTGTTAGTGCACACTTCTCTTTAGTTGCTATAGAAACCACTCTTCCTTAGTTTCTGGTTTGTAATAGCATACAGGTCGCGTATAGTGGGTTCCCCTAGTTGACCCCCTAGCTAGTACAGGTACGCATTGAGAGAGAGAGAGCGGAAAAAAACAAAATTATATGTATTTATAAGAACGTTAATCTTCAGATGCGATTAAAAATCGGAGCCAAATCGAGATGCCATTAAAACAGGTGAGTTTCGGTAGTATTTTCAAGTGATTTATAATAGAGCGATTAAATAGAAAAGATGGTTTTTGTGCGTTACAGATCACACGAGAGAAGGAACCATACAGACCAACGAACGCGTTAGAACAGTCACCACCAAAATTGGAGAATCCTACAACACCGTCAAAAGTTCTCTGACCACGTTACACGAGAGATACGACGCGTCCAAGGCCGAAAGGAACGTTTTGAGACGATATCAACTGCTGAAAAACATGATCAAAGATGTCATACAGTTGGATACTCAGTATTGGGTACTGTTGGACGTCCCTCGACAAGAAAAACAGGAACAGGTGACCACTTATGTCCTCAGAGCCTGCGCCGCTCTGGAGAAGGCCGCAGAGACCAGAGAACCCGGCAAGAGCCCCGCACAGAAACAAGCCGAAGAAGATGCCAGAGAAAGAGAGCGAAAGGCTCGATTCGAAGGTTAGTGTTTTTTTTTTTTAATTATTTAAAAAGTTTTTAAGTTTATTTATCCACCGAAATAACTTCGGCCAACCTTCTCCGAAGCCATACTATAAATTTATCCATAATAGATGGTTTTAAAAAATTCAAGTGACGAGATAATGCAGTTTTCGGTTACCAGATTCAATTTTAACTAGCTGCTTCCAAGCACGCTTTTTTTTTTTTTTTTTAGATAGGTGTGAATGACAGTTAAAATAATTATTTAACTAAATATTGTATTATTATCGATCACAGATAATTTAAATCAACAATAATAAAATAATTTGGCTATAAATTATTACGAATGCAAATAATTTGGCAAATGTGTTTCACGTAAAAATTGAAAAACGAGAGATGGCGGTAGTGGTTGAGTTTGTTTTTTTTTAAAGAAGAAACGAGAGTTCGTTATGAATATTCATAACGGAGTTATTAAAAGTAAATACTATAAAATAGTTTTTAATATTTTTATGCAGAAAACGTTTGAACTTCAAATAAAATTGATAAAAAGTTAAATTTTTTTTCTAAAATCGACTTCAATTTTCATCATCATCTTTATATCTGGAAACGTAAATTCTCTCTGCAACTTATTTGCAAAGTTCCACCTCGGATATATCTGTAAGTTATTTATACAAATGCCATATATTCGTTTGCTTACCTGTATATCCATTTTCTCACTTCTTCCTTAATATATGCTATCTATATATTTGACCAAACAAGAATGAAAATTCGAGTTATTTATCAAAACGTAATTTGCAAAATATAAACTTTTTATTTATATCAAATGGACATTATTGCGTATTAAAAAAAAATAATAATAATAAACTTGGAAAATGTCGTATGATCGAATTTATAATCGTACAAAGTTGTGCCATCTATTGTATTAATCGAAAACTAATTTCATGAATTTTTTTTTTTTTATTTCTTTCGTGTTATTTTGAAAATATTAAAATAAATAAATAAAATGTATTTTTATTCCGAAATTCAAAATTATATTCGACATCAAACTGATAAGCCATATTTAATATAAGATGCTGCTGTAAATATTAAAAAAAAATAGAAAAAAAAATCAATTATCTTTTAAAATATTGTCATTTATATATATAAAACAATTTTTTGCTCGAGATTTATAATAAATGGATTTTTAAAAAGAGCAAAACACGAATTTATTAAATAATATATATAAAAAGAAGCTCGTGATAGGAGAAAAAAAGTTTCTGCGTCATTTCCTCCTAATTTAAAAAAAAAAAAAATATCGAAAACGAGACAAGATCGTACGTCATTTCCCCTTAAGCGAAGAAGCTACTTTGAATATTGGAACATATTTTGCACCTGACTATATCATTAAATTCGCTCTCGAGTAAATTATTTTGAGAATCTCCGCTGAAATAACTTTATATAAACTATATTTTTCATCCATATAAATTATTTTTTTCTGCTTAGGAGGAGGAGGAAAAAAAAACTAAACAGCGACGAATTACGAAGTTTTATTACAGCCGACATATATAAAAAAAATTTGCCCATTTAATTTTAAATCTTGTTTACCTGTTTTTGAGATTTTTATTTTTTACGTTTGGTCGATTCGATATGCAAATATGCTTTAATAAGATAACCGATATCAAAACTTAATTAAAATTATTCAAAGAAGTGCTTATAAAATACTCGAACTTCTTAAAGAAAAAAAAACACACAAGTTATGGCAACGTCGTTCAATTAATTATCTTTAAATCTTTCATTTATACTTAAAATAGCTTTTAAAAAATAAAACGCCACTCGGTATACAATTTATCGTAACAAAACATTACCTCCTAATGGCGGACATCAAGTTTAATAATGATAATGTTGATAACTAAATCACAGTTCGCATTTTTATCCCGTAGCTTTGCCATTAGCGAAGAGAGATTCGTTTAAATGGCGCCATTTTGATAATTATGCCTTAAAAAATTATTTAATTAACTGGTATTTCTGTAAAAAAAAATAACTAAAATTATTTTACTCTAAAAATTATTTAAAAAAAAAAAAAAATGTGGAAAATAGATGACGTTGGCGTTCGATTATATGACGTAAACCGCAAGACGTCAAATAAATCGTCTGTCATAATTGCTCGCTGTTTATGCCGTTAGGGGGAGTCTCTTCGGTATGAGTGTGGTTTGTTCGTCCTTTTTAAATATTAGAATGCTTTGATTATATCCTGCAAAGTATAAACTACAAAATAATGCCCCTTCAAAGATTTAATGTTTGAATGTAATTACTCCAAAGGTCGTTAACCCGTTCGGAACGTTTGGTAACGTCCAATATCCCGAATACGGATGATTAATGGAAAATTAATTATATTTGTTATTTAAAACAAGAAAAATTTGTTCGGTTGTGCAAATACGTCTTTTTTTTTTTTTTAATCTAGTTTGCATTCTAAAATTACAAATTGCTTTTATTAAATCACACCACAACGTTCATAGATAAATACACGCATTTTTTAATGAAAAGATTTAAGTGTGAAACACGACGTCATAATGAGAAGCGTAATGACATCACAATAAATCACGTCTCTCTTGTTGTAAAATAATTGCGTATTTGTAAAACCGGTTTTAAAAATATTATTTCTATATAATACGATTTGATCGCCGCGATTTTTCATTGTTAAATGCGTAAAATGCGACGTAAAAAATAACTGTGTACGAATTTTTCGACGCATTTACTATATATATAAAAAAAGAAATAGTTAAATATGCAATTTATTTTAAAATATTCACGTCATACAGGATTCAAGTGCTTAGTGATGTCATACGGAGTAAATCCGTATGACGTCATACCACTATCACGGAATAATTGGCCGGCTTGAGATTTGCATGACGTCATATCAGATCATTGTAATTTTCTGGACGTGTGGCGTGCGAAAGCATCATCGACAGCAAATAATCGAAATTTATATAAAGACGAAATATGGCAACACTTAATTTTTTTTAACCTCTTCTTTTTTTCTTGATTAGGTTTAAGTGTTCAAGAAGTGGAAGACGAAAATATCCAATTGATTAACGATCTTTATCGCCTGCTAAAGAAATACTCCAATCTAAGGAACATCATTCATTTACTAAACGTGGCATATAGAGACTCGAAATCTTATCCAATCATACCTCGCTATACAATGTTAAAAGAGATGGTTAAGGACGTGTTCCGTGATCCCGATTATATGGAAGTATGTCACGAAGACGTACGATAAAAAAAAACAAAAAAAAAATGTTATTTATGAGTGTGGACCAGTTCTCAGGTGCTAATCGTGTGTTTCGCTGTCATTGTTGTGCTAGATATTATTATACCGTACTGCCATTTTGTCTAACCAAATTATATATAATACACGAAAAGCAGGACGAAGCAAAAGTCTTGTAAGTGAAATTTTTTTGTAAACAGTCTTCAAGATCATTTCTTATAAATCTTATCACTAGTAAATAACCGACAGACGCATAAAAATCCATTGTTAACTATATAAAAACTTGAGACTTTTGCTTCATCTCGTGTATATGTATATGTGTACACAATATATAATATATATAGAGGAACATATCAATGTAACGAATTTTTATTTTTTAAAAGATGGATAATTATATCAGACGTCTGTAATTCGTTACTTTAAAGTGTGGATGTTGTAATTTTATTGGAAGGATTTTAAACAAAACAAAAACAAAAAAAAAAAAACTTGGCTGTTTAGAATAGATGGCAACACTTCAAACGTCTTTCTATTGTCGAAGAAGAACGTCAGGGAGAGTGTTTGTTATTTTACTTTACGAATTTTGCCAAACTTTATCGTTGAGCTTTCTAGCAATCAGTTGACTGTATATGATATAAATTTTTTAAATTTCGTATATATATATACGGTACATAATATTATCTATGCAAGTTCAATAAACGAATCGCCGGTAAGATTGCATACGTTGCAAAGCCCGGAAAAAATGGTATCGATCGATAGGGGGGTCGAGAAATATTCCTAATGAACTAGGGATCAAAGGTTGACGAGATATACACGCGTCAAGGTAGCATAGCACGGAAACGGGACGCGAAGCGCAGTATCAAACTTTCAGTCTCTCTCTCTGACCTTTGACCACTAGTTTATTAGGGATACTTTGCATACCTCGACCCCCCTATCGATTGATACCATTTTCCGGACTTTGCAATCTATGCAATCCTACCGAATCGCCTTCAGTTCGAGTTTTTATTATATATACATATATTTATGCATATTGATGCTTTAAGAAGATATATATATATACGTATATTTAATGAAGAGATTTGTTGACATTCCATGTAATGTTACGATGTTACTTGAAGGTAATGTTACTCCGTTTACAGTTTTTAAAACGTTAACAATGTTAAAGAGAATATTTTTTTGCTTATTTTATTCTTTTGTACGGATATTTTTTTTTCTCTTCTTTTTTTGTTGTTAAAGGATCGAAGTGTCGTTATAGTTTGTGGTAGCTTCGGGCGCAGTCTCGGTTAAGTTCTACAAATCGTGTCAGAGGTCATCGGATCCGCTGTGTTCTTTATAAACATGTCATACTGAAATATGGATATTGTGTGCTTATTTGTAATAAGAACGTTGAAATGAATAAAAGTCGATATTACATTTGTTGACTCTTGTCTTTTTCGATGAAGAAGAAGAAAAAAATCGAGGAAAACGTTCCACGGCGCGACGATGTAGGCGTAAAAAATTATCTGCGTGACTTCACACCGCGGTGATTTGTGACATCATGTAAGTGGGAGGAGTTAACTTTTTTTTTTCTATTTCTTTTTTTTTTTTACTCCGTTTTAATATAAAAAATGTTCGAGAGTATCTCGTTTGACGTCGAAATTGTGAAATATTTTATCGCTGTGATGTCACGGTAGTGATTTGTGACATCACGCCGGCTGAGACATTTATTAAAGAAGAAGAAGAAAAAAATTGTAGATCCACGAAATGACGGATAATTTACCGATTTTTTTAAGAAAGAAAAACGATTTTAATCTTTAGCCACAGACTAATTTAATTTTTATCAATCGATTTTTAAGTCATCTTTTTTTTTTTACGGATTTTGAATAATTTCATCTATTTATTATGATGACAGAATAATTATCTTGTTATAAGATAAATGATAAAAATTTTCTCTTGATGCAGCCATTACACATTAGGTGATTTAAAAAAACAGAAAAAAAAAATAAAGTTAGCTGATAAGGTTAACCAGAATATAAAAAAAAAATCTCATTTCTTGTCTTATTATTTTAAGACACTACATTCCTTAAAAATAAGATTCTCTATTCACTTAAACACTGAAAAGCAGCATGTCTAGTGCAATTAGAAGAGAGTAATTTGCAGATTAATGATTTTAGTTTGTCCTCACTTACCAGCTTTTATAAACAAAGACCCCCTTTGATTGCTTTCTAACGATAAATTCTCTCTCTGCTATCGGATATTAATATTAAATAACGAGAAAAGGGGATAAACTTTTTAATCCTTTTAGGCAGGGTATATAATATGATAATAATAAGAGAAGAGAGCGTGTTTGAAATATTTAATATAAAATACAGTATAAAAAAATAAACTGCAAGTTTTATCTCAGATGTTGCTTAAGTTCAAATTCGAACTAGATATCAGATTACCAAAAGATACACGGCAGTAAAATGGCTTTAATTTTTTTTATATACTCGACATTGGTTCTGATTCGAAGAAATTTGGTTTGTTTTTGAATTTTTCAATTTATCCAGAATATCTTGTTTTATTTTCAGGTGTTTATGCATTTTCTTTATGAGATTACAATTTCTGTTTTTATATGATGTAAATTATATACTGAGCGCAGACTAAAAATCAAACTAAGAAACAAAAATTCTATCAAGAAAACTCGCATCGCATATCATGTACACGCTTATTAACTGGTTGGAATGCACTACTATCCAAGCAGCCTTGACAAATTATTTTATAATTACATTTAATTATCCTAACAAATTTGCAGAGAACTATGGTGGGTAATTAAAAATTAATTCGCATTTGGTTTATTAGATTTTGAAAAGGCCGAGAAGGAAAAAATTGCTTGCTTAATATCGTAATTATTGACATAAATATCGAGGTGCTTTACAAACTCGGCTGTTAATAACATCTCTCACGACAGTAAACATAAGCGACCTGATTTATTAGCTGACTATAATTATGAATATTTTATTATTGCAGATAATTAATTTTATACATTTATTGCCATAATCCACACAAATATTTATTTTGGTTTTAAGCATATAAAATTATTTTGGTTTATATATAGGATCTTAACAATTACTATATGTATATATAATTAATAATTTATGGCAGTACTGTAGTAGCTAACCTACTGATCTAAGTCTAATTGAGTACAAGATACGCATTATCACGGTTCGGCTGCTTTCAAATTAATTGATTAGAAAACCAAGAACAAAGTTAATCATCAAAATTTTTGCAGTCTAATTCGCAAAAATTTGCAACAGTTCCTATATAATATGGATCAAATGCAAAGGTTTTAAAATCTGCCGGAATATTATTTTAAAAGCTGAATCATTTCTTCCATCTACCTAACAAAGAAAGACTATAGTGAGACGGGCCACAACATATTCCACTTGGTTAAACAAGAGATTAAATCTTGCATAATGAAAGTTAGTAGTGATATTCGCATAAATCGTGATATTCTTTTTTTTTGCTTTATTCGTGTGCTTATTACTTTTCTGTTCTATCAATATGAAAGATATCGATTGGAATATTACATAATAAAAAATAAAACTTTATAAATCGCTATTGCCAAAGGCAATTTCATCCTCATCAAACAACGAGTAATAAATCGGAATTATACAGTGAAAACATTATATATATATTTAATTAAATAGTTTCGTTAGACTATTTTAAATTTTGAACATTTTACAGAATGAATAATTTTCAAGATAATGCATATCATCAACTTTTAAATATTTAACATAATTTAAAATTTTCAATTTCATTTTATATGAATTCTGTATAATTAAAATGCTGCTGAAAATAATTAATCTGTCGTGTAAATAATTTTGATATGCAATAATTAAGATGCATTAAAAAAAAAGGAATGAATTACCTTTTTTTTAATTAATTAAACTTTTAAACATTCTTAAAATTTATTATATAAAAATATTGATATTTGAAAAAATAAAATAAAATCACTCGGCAGCAGAAATTTTTTTTACGGTTTATTAAAACCAGAAGAGATCATATTTATTAAATCAGAATATTCTAAATATTTATTTAAATATGCAAATATTTTCTAAGAAAACAAAAATTTTACATTTAAATTTAGCTTGTTATTCTCTCTCACAAACCCATTCCGCCTCGACAGGGTGGTGAAACATTTGTTTTTTGTGAATTTAACCACTGATCAGGTGTAAGTGCCTGGAGAAAATCAATACAGATGCTTTAGAATTTAAATAATTTCCAAGATTAAATTTTCTCTTTGATTATATAACCTTAAAACTGTTAAGAATAAGAAATTATTTCTATTTTATTATAAAAATATTTATATATTTATGCAATCTTTATTATGTAAGAGAGTATTAAAATTACTTAACAGCTATTTTAAAAAAATACAAATAATAATGAAAATGTAGCTAAAATATGATGATGATATAATTTTTTAAATCTTAAGATCTTATAAAAACATTCTAATAGCTATTCTGGATAAGTTATTAAAACTTACTTTTTACTGGTGATATACGAAACTATATTATTGCATTTTATATATATATAATTATTATTATTGATCAAATTTTGCAAATTATATTAAATATTTTGAAAAGAATGAAGAGGGAATTAAAAAACAGTCGCAATGCATTAGGGCAACAATTCAAACAAACAGTTAATAAACATCTGTATCGATGCCTTACTACCAAATATTTCTGCAGCTCTCTTACTCCTTTGAAGGATATTTTGGTAACTTACAAAACTTATCAATATTTTGACAAAAATTTTATACATTTTGCAGAACTTTTGAGAAGTCATTTTTTATTCTCTCAGCTTCGTAGGAAAATTTATAAGTATGTTAGAGATTTCTAAAATGAGAATTATACACTGAATATTGAAATTCGTGTCGTTTTTGATGTTTTTAACGATTTTCAAATTCAATAAAATCTGATTAAAATATTTATTACAAATCACTGTTTTGAAATTTATTGATTGCCTGCAGAAACGAAACAAATTAAGAGATTTAACTGCGGAAACTGATGGTGATGCACTAATAATTATCTATAAAATGCATTGCTTGCAGTTTTTTATTTTTAACTTTTTTTTTTTTTCAATTATATTTATCTTCGTGTCCTCAAATTTGAAGAGGGTAATTACTATTTTCAAGGCTCGTTCCTTTCCTTCATTGTTCTGTTTATATACAGCTTGCCTAATTAGGTTGAAAGTTTTTGTGAAATAAGACAAGTATGCTATTGTGCTCCATTTTTATCAGATATTTAATGAGTTAGTCTAAGTAGAAATAGTGGTATTGTCAAATTCTAATGAATAATGTATTTAATATATTTCAACGATTTAATTCTTAAAAAAAAACTAAAAATTAACTTTAAAATTGATATTTTTATATCTGTTTTATCACTTGTGTTTGCTAGATAAAATTATTATTCTGTATTGATTTCTACATATTGAAAAATCAAATATAAGGAAGAGGCATTCATTCATAACTTATTTGATCTAAAAATTAATCGGCATATATAAATATTGTAAGATGAAATTTAGTAGAAATAAAAATTCGGATCAACATTACTATTATTAATAATAATTTAGTCTTTATTATAGAAATTTTAATGTCATGAAAGTTCAAAAAAATTAATTTATACATTTGGTCTACAAAACATTCGTAAAGGTAAAATGATAAATATTGATGATAGCAACGAAACAATTACGGCCGTCTAATCTATAACAGCATGGAACCCAAACAAATTTAGTATTAATAATCTCATTTATCCGAATCCATTATTTATAATATATACTGTATTATTTATTTTATATTTTCATTAATTCTCAATAATGACTTAATATTTTTCATCCTGTTTTAAATCAATTATAAAATTATGAGAGATGAAATAAATTATTCAATTATTCTGTTGCTTATTTTAGCATTAAATTTATTCTATTTAAAAAAAAAAATTCATTGCGCATCAATTTTTAAATTATTTTAACATGTATCTAAAAGTATTTTCTACTTATAATTACCGCAGTATTAACAACAATTTAATATAATTCGGTTGAATGATGCATTGACTGATTAATTGAATTGTTTAATAAATATTAAAAGCATAAATTTGAAATGAAATTTTTTTTTACACTTTATACATAAACTTTTTGAAAATAATCATATTTTTTTTTTTAAATTTCAATATAATTTATTGTAATGAATTATTTTTCCCTACCCTAATATTTTAAACAGGTATGTTTCTGTCCTTTAAGGACACTAATTTTATCAAAAACATGCCGTCAATAATCAGTGAAATATTTACGATTTGGATTCATTGCTTTGAATTAGATGTAATATTTTATTTTGAATGGAGAATGATTAAGTATAAATAAGTTTAAAATACATGAAAAACATTCATATATTTAAACTAAAAAACATCATTTTGTTTTCCACGAAGAGAGCATTGCACTCTAACAGGTTCAAAAGCATTGTTCTAATCTCGTACTCTATACTGTTTCATTCTCTGTAATGTATCTGTAATTTATTTATACATTCTCTTTTATATTTATAGTTTGCTCTCTCTCTATCTGCAATTTTTCAACAAAATAACATTTTGTTGTATTATTTTATCTTTTGACAGTTGTTAAAATATTTAAAATAATTACTGAGTCAAAGTAAATATGAAAACTTTTCATGAGATATTAAATTTTAAAGATATTACGATATTAAATCAGAAATTTATGCAGGAAACACTATAAAAAAATAACTTACAATATAATTTAAATTAAACATTACTACTGAAATTATTAATCAATGTAGAATTTTGGATTGATTATTTTTAATAAACAGAAATTAATCTTTGATTTGCTAGAAATTTTAGGGAATCTTAATAAAGTGATTATTTATTAGATATAGTTTAATATTCAAGATATCAAATGACAATTTTACAAATAAAAATTATAAAAAAATATTAAAAACTGCATTTATGATCAAGTAAAAAAAAATTAACGAATTTTGTAACTAATATTAAAAAATTAATTAATTATCTTCTGATCTGTTAAAGTACTATAATATTAATTTATACTTTTTATCCTTTCAAAATTCATTAAATTTTCATTTTCATTAAAAGAAATCAATTAGCATCTTCGTAAGAATATTTTTTTAAAAAAATATTCTATCAAAAAGATACAGTGGAGTTTTTTTAATTTGACTAATTAAAATTTTATACTGTCAATATATAAACTTAGTTTAATCCCAATATACTTAAATATTTTAAAATTATACACTAATCTCTCCTCAAATGTGTAAACTAGCAAGTGAAACTACTATGCTATTTTTAAAATGAATTATTATAAATATATACTAAAATAATCATTTTTGCAAATTTATCGTAAGTATTAACTAGAAGATATGCAGAAATAGTTTAAAAAAAAATAAAAAAATACTTGAATATCTAAATAAAATATTTCACATTCCAAAATAGAGACTACAAAATGTTTAACAAGATTTAATTAAAATTTTTATTTGAGGAAAAGCAAAGATATGTTAAAATTTAAAACAAAACTGACCATAAATTGTTTAGAAAGGCACATTTAAGCATATTTTTTTATAAACTAGAATTTTTTAAATAAAAAAAACAAACATGCATTTTATATATATACTGTATATATATACAGTATATATATTTTAAACAAATTCTTAAATAGTGTTTTCTTTATAATAAATACAATAGGCAAAAATATCAATCCAAGGTTTTTTGGATTGATAAAAATAATACTTTATAATATAAACATTTATTAAAATCATATATAAAAATAATTACAATGAAAAAACTAACATTGAGCATAGATACTAATTTTATAATATTGCACTGAAAGTTTGTTGTTATATTATTATTATTCTACAATACAATATTAAGAAGTAACGAAAGTGTTTTTTAAGATAAAAATACACTTGTATGCAATTTTTTATAAGGAAAAATACTATTTTCACCATTTAATTAACTATTTATAAAGGAGATAGTTGTTCAATTGAATGTTTTCAGTATATATTTGCTATAAAGAATTCTATTTAGAATTTTTGTTTAAAAAGTTTTTTAATATAATCTATTTTTAATATACATATCATTTGAACAATTTATGGTCATTTTCGGAATAAATTAGAACAATTACAAAACTAAATTTTTAATTAGAAATCTTCGAGATTAATAATTATTACCTCAATAGCTAATGCATGAACTCCTCCTGACAATTCTTCTTTCAAAATATTATTTATCATACGATGTCTCTAGAAAACAATTTGCTTTTAATATACAATGGTGATATGAATTATGAGAACATTTCAAAAAACAACTTTTTGATAGTTATTTCAATGATTCTACACAAAGCAAGCTAAATTTTAAAGAGTAAAATCATATATCTTGAGAGGGTTCGTTCGACCCATCATCACAAATCTTAATAATAATTCAATCTTTGATTTTCTTCAATAGAGAACTCTGCAATACTTTTTATTCAAACAAAAATCTGAAGATTTAAAGATGCATTTTTACTGTAACTCCAAAATATCCCAATCTCTAAGTAAATTTTGATACTGTTTGGCACTGCAGTGCCTACAGATGATATGAACATGTTGCAGAATTTTCAAGTCCAGAGTCTCTTTTTTGCAGAGACTTGTGATTAAACAAACAATAAAAGATAATCTCTATCTGTTTATATATATACATATATATATATATAATCATATTAAAAGTTAAGGAATTGTTTTTAGAATGTGTTCATTCTGATAACGTGCTTTCTTTAAAATAAATATGTATCGTGTTTTAATACAAATTATAAAGAAACAGATTAATTTTCACTTACCGTAAGCAATGTCTTATTTTCGAAAAATGGAGAAATTACCCGAACTCTAAAATGCGTTTCAGAATCTATAAAATAAAAAAATAATTTACAAAAGAAAAATAACAGAAATTTCAATTAATTTCTAACTTAATACTACTCTTACCTTTTGGAACATTGTGCATCTTACTTTCATTTATTACTTCCAAATGAACTGGCTATTTCAAAAGAAAAAAAAAAAACTAAAAAAAATTTAATCATGTTTCTTCTTTTATACTGTATTTTTAACTATTTAAAAATAATCATTCCTTACTGTACAAAAATACCTATTTTATAAATTTACATAAATGGAAAATTTTAAAAATCTAGCATAGAAACTATTATATGACAATCTTTTTGTTAAATGAAAGATTATATAGTTTTCTGAATGTATAGCCTTCCACTTAATAACCATATAGCACAAAAACAGTATTGCATATTTACATCAATATAACACAAAGAACTAGAAAAGGACAAAGATCAAAACCAGTAATAATCAGAAGCGGCTGTAAGATCGACATATCGTGCACGTAGGATAAAGTGTAAGTGATGTGTACAAGACTTTTTACATATATATAATGTATATACCCTCTGTAAATATTGTAAATAATTATGCAAAGTGTTTTTAACATAAATATTTAATTAATAATAAATTTTAAAAATTTATTATTATGTGTAAGCCTGACGAGGATACGCTGTTGTGTCGAAAACGTTCGTTTGTCTCATTAAAAAGGTGTTGTAATAACCTACTGCAGTTGGTGCTATGTTAGGACTTAGTAATATTTAATTTTTTGATTTTTTCCTTTACTGTTGTTTTTAATCCTAGTTTTTTACCTTATGTAACTGTGGTAACATAACAATTTTTTCAAGGAATTCTCTATTCAATGTTCTATGTTGTTTGTTTTAGTTTTTTAACTTACAGCCTGATGATGGTGAATGTACACTGAAAACGTTTGCTATAAATAAAAGTTTTTTCAAAGTGAACAACTGCTGAACAGTGCCAATTTTTCTAGTTCCCTGTGTTATAATAAAGTGAAATAAGCAGTGAATTATGGATATACATCAGCATAGTTAGCCTGTATATGATATGTACTTTTATTATCTTCTACAGTAGTTACAAACTCAATATATTTCCAGATGTTAGGTCACAAATTGAAAGTTTAGAATAAATGTTCAAACAGACTGCACAACAACACAAAACTACAATTAATATACTCAGAAGCCCTCTAGCAGTCAAAAGA
>WUQG02151777.1:0-23685 GCA_011317285.2 Androctonus mauritanicus | reverse complement strand
ATTTATTTTTTTTTTTTGTATTCTTACCTTCCTTTCCAATCAGGGAGATTACTAAAGAGCGGGTCCCACAGGTTACAAATGAATCCAAGGAGGTTTTAATATATACAGTACTGATGAACTTCGGGATGTGAGTCACCTTACACGCCTATGGCGGATTAACCGGGACAAATGCAATACCGAAAGGAATATTTGTTAAGACGTTTCTACTGGCGGATGGCATCTTATCGGGGTTGGCCTATTCCATAACACAAGGAAGATCCGTTCCGCCAAATTTCTTGGCGGTCAATCAGGGTGGCGGCTTAACGGGGGGCGTCTTATCGGGGTTTGATTGTATATCGATTACGTGGCGGTATTTATAGAATTTGAGCGCTATAACTTGTTCCAAGAATTAGTTTTTTTAATTTTTTTAGTTTTATAAAAACTGAATATTTTCTATTCTTTTCTATTTTTGCATCAAAATTTGTTTGTATTAGTACTGGCGATACAATGATTATTTTATAACGCGTTTTTATTATAAAATTTTATTTAAAATTATATATATATATAAAAATGTTTGGAAATATTTCTAATCGAGTAATTTCAAATAGTTACATCACAATATTTAACTTTTCAAAGTGGAAATTTTTTACAATTCTTGGATACAATTGTCATTTAAATATATATTTATGATTTTACTCGTCTGACATTATCATGAAAAATTTACTCTTTTATAAATCATTATTTATTTATGTCTAGGCAGATATACTAAAGGGAGCTCACTTATACATTTACTCGACCTTTAATATTGCGACAGTTAAATTCCTTTTTATATGATTTTTAGTTAAACAGTTCTTTGCTGCGAAAGATACAGTTATGATTCAGCAATGCGATATGTCGAAATGTCTTCCAATTTGTAATTTTTTTTTATAAAAAATTATTCTCTCTGAAGTTTTCAGGAAAGATTTGTTGTATCGAGGGTTTTTATATGGTTTAGTTTCATCGAGTTTGACAATATAAACGATGGAGCTCCAGAACTGATTGGAAATGAAGACCAGCAAATAGTACCGCATTTGGCTGATGGAGATTATCATCATCGAAAGAAAGAATTTGGTTACTTCATTTGAAAAAGGTATTGTCCTCTTCGACTTCAATATTCTAAATTTCATTTTTGAATCATTAGTTTTATTGATCATAAATAACTGGCTAGAATTCACTTACAGTGAGTTATAAAAAATAACAACAACAAAAATACACTATGTTCGTTGATCTATGCCTATTCTACAGTTTAATAGTTAATTTTAAAACTAGGAAGAGTATATTAACACTGCATTATCTACGTAACTGGCAATTTTATACTATTTTAAATACCCGATTAAGAACTCGGAATATCTAGGCATATATGTTTCGGGAGCTTTCTTTTAGTTTGTAAAGGTATAAAAAAGATAATATACAGTTAATTTTTTCATAAAATAAAAAGAAAATTTAATTCCAGCAATTAATAAAAAACAATTTAAAAAATAAAAATTAAGATTAAAATTTTTAATAAATACTGTAGATTAATTATAACTGTTGGTACATACGGATATTACCATTGTTATGAATTTGTATAAAATTTTATTAAATTTATTATATCAATTAATAGGCTTATTAAGTTCATTCTTATTGTGGGACCGCCGGACGAACTCGTACAGGTTTTTGGATTACTCACGGTATATGGCGAGATGGATAAAAACGGATAATAAGACCTGATACTAGTGACACAGAACTACGGTTTAATAACCAACAACTTTTTTTAATAGAGAGATTTTTATTACAAACCAGAGCAGCCCGACAATAGTCATGTTGGGAGGATAAATATCTTTATTTTATTGGATATGTTCAACTTCACAACGCAGATTTCAACTTAACAAGAAAGTTTCAATGGATTTATTCACTAATATCCAGTCGAGGTTAATTTTTTCTGTTCCTATACTGTGGAGCAGGAGACGGCCTTTCTTTGGATGGGCTAAAAAAAGGAACTTATCCTTTTTTTTTTCTGTTGTGTCCCAGCGCACTTGCATTTTGGGCATGGGAAACCACACGAAAAGTTCTCCAGTTGAGGAGGATTTTAGATGTTCCTCGCTCTCTGGAGTCGGAATCTCTGAGTGCAAGAAAGTCCTGGGACCTTTTATTTCACCTTTTTCCTGGAGAGAGACAGAATGTTTTTTCACTATCGTCTTTCATCAATGTTTTTCTCTCGACTTCTCACAACACCCGAGTGCAACAAAACCCCTCTTCTCCGACACTTTATTTCTCGCTTATTATTCCTTCATAGTTTATATGATACGAAAATCCGGCTGGATAGTATGATATATATTTTTTTATCATTTATTTCTCCTTCTAAGGTGTCATTTCCCACCAAAATCCTTTCTTAAATATTGTTGAAGTGAGGCGTGACGCACTACTTCCCATCCGAATTTCGTGTCCTCCACATTATTAACTTTTATAGTTATATATGTATTTTTATTTTTTAAATAAATTATTTATTTTTAAACAGAAGTGTATCGAAATATATACATTATATCTTTAAATGTAATTTTATTGGATTATTAATTAAAATGCCGACGTTGCTACAGTATTTCTGGCTCGAATGCTAAAAAAGAAAAAAATAATATCTAATTCAAAACTAAATGAATTTATCATCTTCAAAAATTTATCAAAAATATCTGAGTTAAAGAACATTTACCAAAACCCTCAGCAACAGACACGAGTCTATGAAGGCGAGAGGTGAAAATGTTAAAGATAGTACTGTATAATATTCTGGTATCAGCTAATGATAGAATTATGCAACATGAACAATTGAGTCAATAAAACATATTACAAAAAACTCACGGTAAATAAGTCCTATGATTACTTTTTTCCTATTTAAATATATAAACAAAATGTAAAACGCGTTTTATATCTTTTTGCACTTTTAAATCCCACCACTTTGAAGGAAATAATCGAAACATGTTAAAAGTTTTTAAACTCTAATTATTTCCTCCAAAATTATGGAATTTTAAAAATGTTCGGAATCTATAAAAAAATAGAACTGGACATCGTATCAAATTATTAACTGAAAAATTTTGAATTATTGACAAAGATAATCATGGTTTTTTATTTTGAATTAAACAAAAATCTGTAACGTTTTGATCAGCACGAAAAAATCCTTAAAATGATAAAACACTCGAGAGTTAATTTAAAAAATACGATTTCGAACTACTACGAATTATTTAGCCAGCTGAGAAGGAAGGAAATTTATGTTTTCATGAAGAAGAGCAAAAAAATTCGACTAAAAACTGAAAAAATAATTATTAACTAATTAAGTATTTTCATTATGATACTTAAAATATTTCTTAGCATCGGTTCGATTTTGAATGCATTTGACACCGTAATTTTTATAGCTGTTGCTATATTTTCAAGTTCTTCCCATTATTTTTTATAACTATAGATTATTTACAATCAAAAGTTATTTTTTAATTGGTTATATGAAGAGGAAAATCTTTATTATTAAATTTTTTTTAATTAATTAAATTTTAAAATATCTGCTAAATATTTAGCTACGGAAAAAGTTGATTTTCAAAAATAATTAAAAATTATTTCAGAAAATATTTATTTATTTTTTCTCGGAATAAAAGTAGATATAATTATGAGATATCTTGTTCTCATATTTGGGAGAAACGAACTATGTCCCAGAAATATAAATTTGGATTTTTATATTCCAACGACGGCGAATTTTGCCAAATTTCCTGGTAGAAAAATATGGGCAATAAAAAATTTAACATCGCTTGTCTTAGTAATCGTTCCTGTAATTTTAGCGAAATTTTATGAGCAGATTGCAAAATAAATTTTTCTACCGTACAGTAGTTATTATGATGACAAATATAAAATTGTTTAAATCTAATTGCATATCGCTTTAACACAAATTATCGAATTTTAAGTCATTAGAGACGATGAGAATATAATAGTTAGTGAATTATACTTTAATAATTTATATGTTAAAATCGAAAAAAATAATAATTATTATTATTTTCTGTTCCAGAATTGTGATAAAATTTAATGAAGCTCCTAATATTATGAGTGTATTATTATGTACTATGTTTAGAAAAGATAATGAACATATAGCTCATATTCGCATAAAAATAATATAATTTCCTACTAATCGAGACTTATTTTGCTATTGTTAATTCTATTTAATTATTCGAACGAACAAAAAATTGCTTCGAAACATTTTTAATGTCCTTTCGCATTGAATTATCAACGTGAATAGCAATTAATGGGTCACAATATTGACACGTAATCAAAGACCGTGACATTTAGTGATAAGAACTTGAGAATAAAATCAAATTTATAGTAGCAGATACCATCTTTATGAAGGCTCTTTTCATTTTTAAATTATATTCGTCAGCATTTTAAAACTGTATTAAAATGGAGTTCAGAATGTCTCTAAAAGTTCTCAACATGTTTTCTGATTGCCCACCAGTCCCTCCAATTTTTACCTTAGCTGGTAAGCGACCTACTTTTTGTGATACAAACTACCATTCGTGACAGGAATGAATAAAACATACAAAATATTAAATAAAATATTGAATAATTCATATTAAAGCTTTCTATAAATGAAAATTGATAATAATAACTCTATCATGAATAGAAAATTTGAAGTTAGTCTTTTTTTCTGTTTAGAAAATTTATAACAACAGTCACGTGAGCCAAGGGCCGAAGTCTAAATACGTTGGGAGATAAATATCGGAAGCAATCGTTTAATTGACGTAACGACAACATGACCGCAGACAGGAAAAAGAAGTGGTTAATAGTATTCGGTTGTTTTTGCATTAATTTTACGCTTTTGGGAATACAGAGGTCCAGTGGCGTTCTGTATGTCGCTCAAATGGCACAATTCGGAATCAATAGGGAGCAAGCGGCCTGGCCTGTTGGTGTTTATAGTATAATAGTATCTCTCGTGGGTAAGTTTGAATGTTTCGCATTGCAACCAACGAAAATGCAGTTTTTTCTTCCTAATTCCTATACATTTTAGGTCCCGTGGCCAGTTTATTGATTCATTACTGGTCGTTACGATGTATAGTTTTTCTGAGTACGCTCTTAACATCATTGAGTATCACTCTCTGCTACTTCGCCCATAATATTGCATTCGTGACTTTCTTCTATGGAGCAGTTCCAGGTTAGTAGAAAATAAATTAGCAGAATTGATATCAATAATGACTATTATTGTTTTCTTTTTTATTATTTTAATAGGAGTTGGAAATGGTGTTGTCATCACTTTAACTCATGTTGTAATCAATCGACATTTTCGTCGAAAGAAAGCCACTGCCGCTGGATTAGCTTATTCTGGTTCATGTATAGGATCATTCATTTTTCCACCTATAACTGAATATTTTCTGGAGCATTATGGACTTCGTGGGACTTTTCTCTTATTGGGTGGTGTAGCGCTTCATTCTTTATTAGGGTCTCTTTTCTATTTCTCTTCGAAATGCAAAATAACAGAAAAACCCATCGACCAAACGTCGTACGGAGATACAGTGAAAAAAGATTCAGTTGCATATATAAAAGCCGAAGTAGTATCTGTAAAATTAAAAAAGACTAAACCGTATGAGAAATTTCTTTCAAATGAATATTTTCGAATTTTTGTGGATATTTCTGTGAATCCCATGTTCATCATCATTTGCGTCACTTTTTCTGTTTATTTTCTCGTGTCTGCTACTTATTTAATGATTATTGTAGATTTTGCTCTGGATAAATATATAAACGAAAATCAAGCAGTGTTTCTTATCTCGGGTTATTCGTCTGGGGACTTATCTGGAAGATTGATATCCGGTTGGATAGCGGATTTGAAATGTGTTAAGCGAAAATATATCGTAGTGATAATGATGACTTCGATGGGAATCATTATAGCTGTACTGCCATTTATAACAACGTATTGGTCGTTGATGGTTTCGTCTGTCTGTATAGGATTTACAGCGGGATGTATCATGATTAACTTTTCTGCATTGATGACTGAATATTTGGGAGTCCAAAAGCTACCACTGGCGATTGGATTAGCTACATTGACATTCGGTCTTCTGGCTTCTGTTCGCCCAGGATTAATAGGTAAATATATAAACGGTTTTAATTTTTATATAAATTAAATTAGGATGACAAAAAATTTAATTTTGTACGGTATAACATGGCTAAATTTAGTTGAAATCTTTTAATCAAATATTGAGACTACTGGAGGAAAGAAAAATTTCAGTATTTATGCTAAAACATGAAAATATAACTAATGAACTTTCTGTCTATATGGTCAAAAATACAATTTATTTTAGCTGAAAGCTATACATGGTTACATTATTTAAAATGGTCTTCCCTTTGAAACTTTTTTATTTTTACTAATCAATAAAATTTTTGGATCGATTTTCCTTTATCGCAGAATTATTATTCTAGATCAGAGCTTTTCAAACTGTGGTCGCGACCCCTTACGGGGTCGCAGAAATTTTAGCAAAACTAAAAATTTCTGGACGCACAACCAAAATTAATTCAAAATCACTTTGCAACACTACACGTATAGTATGTCTGCGAGTTTGTGAGAGAGAAAACAGCACCAACACTTTCTGAAATGGTCCTAAACATACTTCTAACATTTTGTACTAGGTATTTATGCCAAGCGGCATTTTCCGCATAATTAATGTTTATAAAATCAAAAAATCGGTCAACTGTAAAACATTGAAGAGGTTCTACGTCCCGCAGTATCAAATATTCATCCAAGATTTAAGTCTTTATGTAAAAGTAAACAAACACATTCAGCTCATTAGTATGAATGTTTAGCTTTGTCTTAATACATGATAAGATTATATTCATATATATACCAAAGAAGTGTTATCAAATAAATTTTGATTTATTATCAACAACTGTTTTAATTCGTATTACTAGTTTATATACTTCCATAGCCAAGATGGCAAAAATATTTTTTGAGTAAAAGAGGTCGTCAAGTGGAAAAGATTGAGAAGCCCTGTTATAGATCACTGCTTTCCAACCATTTTGCGTAGATGACACCCGAAAAACAAATATCAAAAACTTGTGACATTCTTCATGTAAGAAAAGAATGGTTGATTCATAAAAATGGTTAATAGATAACAAGCAAATCTTTTTTAATACAAAAATTTTGGCTTTATCAATCAATATTTCTGATCAGTTAAATGCTGAATAAGTCATTTTATTTATGTGTAGTAAATTTTAAATTTCGCGATATCCTAACTACGGAATGGCGATACTTTGGACAGAAAATATTGTCCTAGACTATCTTCAATAATTTCTTTTAATAATTAATTCCATAACTTGTAAACTATCTTATTTTAATTGGAATTTGATATGTTTTCTCTTTTTATTATAACAAAATAATTAATACTGTATTAAATAGTTTTTGGATTAATTCATTAAAAAAAAAAATTAAGAAAATTGGTTTTCAAATTATTTGAATTATAAAATCAATATTAACCTATTTTCTAAAAACAGGATTTATAAAATTATCATTTAATTCTATTTGAATGTCCTTCATTAATAATTTTTCAATTAATCAGTTTCTATGAAATTCGATACGAATAGTCTGCCATTAAATACGATTTCGATCCTTACAAGTTAAACTCATCACTTAAAATATCAAAAAATGATAAATATTCAAACTTCTGAGATATTTCCTAATAATTTTTAAATTATTTAATCAATTTTATAAATATATGCTACTAAAATTCATTAAGCTTCGAAATCCTACTATTGAAGGTATCCTTTATGTCACTTGGATAGTAAAAAAATCATCATAATATCAAATTATGGGATTGATCGATGTTATGTCAATTAATTTCGTAAATTCAACTACTGTAATTACAAATCATGATATCCAAATTTCTGAGATACTCTCTTAATATCTTTTTAATTATTTGGTAATTTAATTAAATTCATTATGGAGATTACCCCATTGAAAATAATTTTGTTGACATACTTTTTAATTCTACATTTTTAATTATTTCAAAATACTGTAAATGAATACATACAGAAAACAGATGCTTCGTTCTTTCTAAAACATAAGTATTGGTTAGAATTATAAAACAAAAATATATAGTGTTTAAAAGTTTATATTCATCATCCTTAGCATTTCTGTTTCATCCACTGCTGGATATACACGCCTTCTTTTCTTTCTAGATATACCTACCTTGCGCAGTTTGTATCCACTGAGAACCAGTTATTTTTCTTACATCATCTCTTCATCGTTTGTATTGCCTGCCAGGATATCTTTTCTCTTGCCCTGGTTGCCACTCTGTAATTCTCTTTGTCAATCGTTTGGTGTATCTCGCTATGTGGCCCCCCCAACGTCACTTACTGCTTCTAACTGCTAACTATATGTCTTCAACTTCGATTTGTTCTCTTATCCATGTGTTGGTCTCGCAGTCCTTCTTGATGAGTTCTAACACGTAGCTTTCCATGCCTCTTTGGATTGTTGCTAGCTTCTATTCCATTTTCTTTTAAGGGTCCGTGTTTCACAGCCATACGTCATTATTGGTATTATGCGCATATGAAGTTTCCTTTTGAGGCATATCGGTATCCTATTGTCTCCTAGGAAGTTACTGTATCGACCGTATGCATGCCATCCCAATTGCATCCTATGTGGAATTTCTCTCATCTGCACAGCACAAAGAGAACAGGTGAGAGAAATTCAATATAGATTGCAATTGGGATGGGGTGCATACGGTCGACACTGTCTTACTCTGTTGATCTATATTAATATATTTTAAGTATAGACTTTCCAAGCGGAATAAATAATCCATCTTTCAAAAATTAATTTAAAATAAAACACAAATTCAGAATATTTGATCATTCTCTAAAGACATTAGAAGACAGAACAACAGCAGAGTAAAAGAGCGGCAAAATTCCACCTGAAGGATAAGAATCGAATCCATTGATTCCGATATCGATCAATCAATGTCGATATATCTCAATCGATTGATTGATACGCATCAGACAGTCCCATGATAGATTTAGCTAACCGGAAATGGGTTCCTAATTGTTACGCTACCATATCTTTCTCAGATTAGACGACGCCAAATACGCCTCATAAGTGCTTAGAAAATAAGGAAATTACATTGAAAATTTGACGATATTCATGAGGGTTGAAAGTATAATAGTACAATGCTAAAATGCTGTATTATATGTGAGTTATTGCCTTTTGATCATAGCCATCTTATATTGGCACGAAGTTTTGGGATTTTTCATTTGAATAGCATGATAATGCTACTTTTTCAATTGAAAAACGTTAACATTTTATATGTATGGAAAATAATTATGATTAAGGCGATAACTTAAACATAACAAATTAATTTGATATAAATAACATAAATTTAAAAACGTAAATTGAAGATAGTAGGATAAGTTATTTTATACTAGCAGCACGCCTTTAAAGACTTTGAATGAAATAGTCCAAATTTAAAAATAAAAAACAGAATTAAAATCAACTTCATTACTTACTTGTTAATATTACAATCTTATAGACAACAGACATGCCTTACAAATTTTTATCTTTATTATCTGAAGGCTTATCATCGTGATTCCATTCCTTATTAGAATAGAATTATAATCGATATATCACTTCAGTTATTGAAAACATAATTGTTTCTGTAGGAAGTGATGTTATATTGAAGGAGATGAATTAGTGAGAAGATGGCGGTGCAAAATGTTAAAATTTTAGCATTAGGTCAGTGATTCCCAACCTTTTTTGCCCCGTACCTCTTGCTTTTAGTAAATTATCCGGCGGTTAATTATTTTAGTAAATTATCACTATTATCCCCCGCATCTACACCCCATGCGCAAGCGCAGGAGGTGCAGATCCGGCGGAGGACAGCCTGGAGTGGCACCCATCTGACCATTTCACTAGTTATCTTAAATGTTAACAGGGAATTTTGAGTTATTGGACTCTGCAATGAGAAAAAAGTCTACGCAATCTCACTGGAACAACTTGGAAATGTTGATGATAATTATTTTTGGAATATAAAAATTGCATAATATACTTCTGAAATGTTATCTCGGACCCCTGGTTGGGAAACCTTGCATTAAGTGTTTTTATTTTTATTTTTTACTAGTTTTGTATTTTAATTAAATTGTTTTACAAGCAATGTATGAGGCAATTGTATCTTATAGTTTACATAGACGTAGTCTTATTCATTAACAGTGTTTTGTTAATTTTATAATTAATATATAATTCATGTATGACTGGTAATCTTTCAATAATTCATGTATGACTGGTAATCTTTCAATTAAACTTGATATATGATATTTTCCTATTTAATAAAGCATTATAAATATTGGCTGACAAATCTAGAAAATCTAAATTACAACAATAAATATTACTGAATAATGATAAGACTCTTGGATTTTCGAAAAAAAAAACGTCTGAAAATACGCTTTATGCAAATTTGGAGAGAAAAATTGTATATTTTCTATATTCTACTATTTTTCAGATTCATCATTATTAAATATATGTAAAAAGGTTATTTTTGTTTATATAGATCGAGGCTCTTATTATAAGAATCAATTCTATTTGTAATCTAGATCATAAATTATCTATATATATAGTTAATCCACTCATGTGGATTGATAAAGATGTAAGTAGTAGTGTTGTTTTCATTACGAAAATTACAGTTTTTTTATCGCAAGATCGTATATTGTTTATACATTTGCTATAATTCTGGGTTTAGTATGAACAGTGTATGGCTACGAAAGTAATTGTATTAATCAGCAATTATTTTTGATAATAAATTTATATATAATAATAACAGACAAGTCTGTTGGTATATATGTTAAGATAGCCATAGTTCTTCGGAAAATAATTTTAGAACCTCTAAAATTTAGCAACATGTAGATATTAAGAATAAAGATTGCAGTTCTAAATAATTTTTGATAATCAAAATCAGGGATTGGTGTATTTTGGGATCACAACGAAAATCTGTAAGTAAAATTAATTTCTCTGATTTTTATTTCATTTCAATTTATGTACGGCTAGATTCTATAATAACTTTGGAGAAGATTTAAACGTGGTTCCCTCTCATTTGGATCGATAATTTGGATGCGATTTTGATTAAATTTAAATAAAAATGGATGATTACCAGTATTCCTTTGGAATTTCAAGACGGTTGGGTTTTCTGAATATGATATGATCAATTGTTTTGAGTATCTTTTAATTTCGATTCCAGAAATATTTTCATTTTTAAACTTTTTTTTTCCAAAGTTATTTACTTTAATAATATAAAGCGTAAGTTTTCCACATATAGAGGAAAATTATGCACAGAAATACCGAAAAAACATTCCGCGCTTCTGCTAGTAAAGATATACAAAATCAAATTCAAAGGATAAGAGCAAAATCAAATTAACCTCAATCTCTATATCTGGTGATTCTTCCTGTCATCAAATACTTTCATTAGACCGTTTGCTTATATAAATTAGGGCATTCTGTTTATTTACGGCAAAATCTCGTTAATTCCACATATTCATGGTTAAATATCGGAATTCAAGTTATGCAATTTTTTCTAAAGCACTTACTTGTTAAGTGAGCAAATCCTTCTATTTCTTTTTAATTCATGGTAACACGTATTATTTCTTACACATAAAATGTGAATTAATAATTATCGCATATCTATAGAGAGACATTGACACAAATTTTACTGTATTTTTGAATGTGAATTTTCTGAAACTATACAAGACTCGATTCTAAAACAATCTAATTTCCAAAATAATGGCATTCGTTTTATGTATACAGATTCAAATAGCATTTAAAGGTTAACAAATAAAAAGGACACTGGTTTTAGTCACTTTCTATATTCACTTTTAGTCTACAGTCAAGATTCCAGATTAGCATAAAAATTAAATTCTGAACTATATGCCAAGGTTTCGAATATCCTATGGTAATCTCGATATGATCTATTTTTGACGATTAAAAATTGTATGCTTTGAGTTGGAGGCTGTAGTTTGCTTCGAAATAACCAATATTTTGGATTAATCTAAATCGAATTAACTAGATTTTACTATAAATTAATATTTGATGTAACGGAATGTGATCTCGCATAAAATTTTCCCTAACTAAACAATTAAAATATTTAATTTAGAGCAATTTTCTCCGTGACGTCTACATTGCCTCAGCAATCAAAATAGTTGTACATCCTCATTAATTCTACTCGAAGAATAACGTTTATTTTAATTAAAAATGACGATTTAATTATAATAGTGACAATGTACTGCAATGATGAAAAAGTTTGATAATTCGACTTTCCATGATATAAAACAATACAGAATTTGACTCAAACAAAAAAGCAACGTTTTAATTGTCATACTAATTGAATTATTTGAAAAACAAAATTACTTTTATTGATTAATAGTTTCTACACCATACGGAATTGCTCTTCTAATTGTTTGTACGGTATTATAGTTCCATGTATATCTTTACGTGATGAATCGATTCGAAGCAAAATATGAATCAATACATTATCATACAAACAATATGGAAGAAGTACACAGTTTTTAAGTGCCTAATGTTACCAAATAATGTGACAAATATGATAATTTTCTTCATATTCTTATACTTCTTGTATAGCCATCAACTTGAGAGACAACTTTGTTCAAACGGATCTACGATAAATATAAACATTTTCTGTACACTTCTGCCAGTATAATGTTGGTTAATTTTACTTGGTATTTTAAGAGCCAGGTAATAGAAAAAGTCACATAAAGGATTCGAACATATTCAGAGAAGCGTGGAATATTGATTATATTGTATTATATACGTTATTGTTATTATTATTATACTGTATATATCTATATATAAAGATATATAGTAATAAAAATAATAAATATAATCATCATTTATACATTATATAAAAAAATATGAAGAGGACACTGGGAAGACAGAACAATTCTCACATTTCAAATTTATCACTCGTATTATTTACTCTAATGTAAACAAAATACCTGTAATGGGAAACAGGTACTTTATTTATATTACCTGGCAATGAATTGGCTGTCCAATTCATTACCTGTAATGAGGTAATGAATTGTTCGAAGTACGTATAACTGCATATTGTTTGTTCAAAATTTTATATTAAAGTTTTGTCGACAAATCAATATAATTTTAATATTAAAAAATAAAAATATTTGTTTAAGTCTTTTATATAAGAATCTATTTTTTTTTTTTTATTAAACTGTCAATCTTTTCTAATATCATATTTTTATTAAAGAAAAATACAGAAAAAACTGTTAAATTAATTAATTTAGTAATCATATAACTAAAATAAAAGTAATAGTAAATATTATTTTAAAATCTTCGCATTAAAATTATTATATATTTATTTAAAAATATATTTTTTCTTTTAGGTTTCTTTAGAGACAATACTGGAACTTATGATCACCTTCTTTACGTATTTGGAATTATTTTAATATTCACTTCGGGACTTTGGTTCCTAGAAACATATTTCCAGCGACATAAGTTGAGGAATTCGAAAACAGTAGTTTGATACTGGATTACGTGTAAATAATGTTAATATAAAGCATTTCTAAACTTCTATTTTAATAAACTCTAAAAGTAGTTTTGATAACCTTTTAGACTTACAAAATGCACTTTAGCAGTCTTATTCGTACCAAGATTGGCCATATTATATTACTAATCTAATCTATATTTAGCCATTTGTTTATATTAAAAATTTCAATTAAAATTACCTTTATTATAAATTATACTCTATTAATAAACTTATTTCGGATATTAAAGATTTATATGTCAACACACACACACACACACACACACACACACACACACACATATATATATATAGTATGCAATATGCTTATATATATATATATAATATATTTACAGGAATATAAATAATATACCGGGTAGTCATAAAATGATATCAAGTGTTCAGGGCCTTCTAGCGCGTCGTGCATTGGACGAAACGTAACAAAATTCGGTGGACGTACACAGAGGAACACGCGGTTTCGAGTTCGAAAGAAAACAAATATAGTACCAAAAGTCGTCAACAGGAAGATGGTGGCGTTGCAGAAGGATAGAATGTATGATTAAAGGAATGTGTAATGGCCAAATGAGACAGCACACATCGAGTTTCTGAACAATACATGCCAATGTTTATTGCTAATTACACGAAGTTAATATAACCACCATTCAGATGTTCCAAGAACTGCACGCGGTGCACGACAACTTCTACCGCGGTGGGCAACATATATGCGTGGAAGATCCAAGAATTGCACGTGGTGCACGACATCTTCCACACGTATATGTTGCGCGCCGCGGTGGAAGTTGTTGTGCGCCGCATGCAGTTCTTGGAACATCTGAATGGTGATTATATTGAACCTCGCGTGTAATTAACAATATACGTTGACATGTATTGTTCAGAATCTGTGTACTGTCTCACTTGGCCATTACATATTTCTTAATCATACATTCTACGCTTATGCAGCGCCACCATCTCCCTGTTGGCGACTTTTGGTATTAAATTTGTTTTCTTTCGAAATCGAAACCGCGTGTTTCCACTGTACGTCCACCGAATTTTGTTACGTTTCGTCCAATACGTGACGCGCTAGAGGGTTCCGAACACCTGGCATTATTTTATGGCCACCCGGTATATACTTATATATTAAGGAGCGCAAGCAGTGGTTACAAAGTACAGTAGTCTATCTTTTATTATAGAATAATTTAGACTGAAATGATTTTTTCGTTCTAAATTAAATGTTACCAATCCGACATTTATATTCGAGAAAATATTCAACGAAACATTGTACAATATAAATTTCCAAATTTGAAGTTTGAAATCAAACTAGTAAAAGAACTAGAACAATACGAAAATTGTAAAATCGGCGAAAAACATTATTTTTTTCTTTTCCGTGGATCCCTTATAAATTAGATTTCCATAAAATTTGGAATATAGATGGCTTTATTTAGATTAGAAACAAACCAAACCTATGTATACTCGTAGGAGTTTAAGTAATCAGATTTAGATTCTCTAGAAAATTTCAGCCGATTAGGACCAAAACCAAAGCAATTCGAAATCCTTCCAACCCATAAATCTTTATACCTTTTCAATAAATATGGTATAAAGATGTTGGTAAATGCTTTCTAAGAATTTGAGTTCAATCCGTCTGAAAAATAGAGATGATGATCAGATAAGAATAAGGTCGGCATATCGTTATTAAAATACATTCAAACTGTAACAAATATCCTTTTTTTATCGTATTGTTTTTGTATATTAGCGCGATCTCGATTAGACGATATAAATCTAACATAACACAAATATGGGGTTGAGAGGTTAATTTTAAATAAATTTGTAAAAATTTCTAAAATAAAAAAATTGTTTATAGTTCAAATTTCAAGGTTAAATATTATCGAGACGAAAATGATTTACATGTGTTTTAATTAGATGAATACTAAGAAATATTGTCGAACAAAAATTAAATAACAGTTATTGATTTTATCTTCTCTACTTCAAACGATAAAACACTTTTAATGAATATCCAAAACAAGATTTGGTCACACGCTACTAAGCTACAGTACTTCTTTTAAATTTAAACTATTTTACCTTACCAAAATAATCAAATAAATAAATTTAACTTATTAATAATGGTGGCAAAACCGAGTGAAAATAATAAAAGCGTATTTATTATTTTATAGCATTTAAATTTGCGTAATGGATGTAAAGTCAAGACTCAGATTGAAGGAATCGGAATACAAGATAGATGGACTGTTCTCAGGTTCATCAGTAAATTCACAATACAGAATTATAGCGTTTTCATTCTGAATTATTTGCATATGCTTCATATGCAGCTAATTCAGAATGCATATGCATATGACAGTATGAAGCAAATTTCCATATATGGAACTGACTGGATGAGTACATCCATATTATTATCCTTCCAGCATATTATTATAATAGCAATTTATTTTTTGCAGATAACATCTTGCAGAATTATTTTATTTCGCATTTTTCTGGCTTAATGATATGGTTTATTCTAACATTTTGCATCCTGTTTATTTTATTAAATTTGGAATAAGAGGAGGAATCGAGTTTCTAATGTAGTAAGATCTAAGACAAAATTTAACCATGGATAGTATAATATCAAACGAATAATTAAAAAAATACAGTCTGTTTTTTTAATTCTAATATTATTATTGAAATCTTGAACATAAAAAATCTTAAAATAATCTCACCATGTTTTCATAATTTGACTGCTAATTGTCCTCTAAGTGACTTTTGAAAACACACTGGGAAGAGATAAGTGGACATCTAAAATTATAAATATTATTCCTGAACAGCAAAACATGGAAAAAGTAATCTAAAATATTGATATCGATTCATTAAATCACAAAATTTCTTAAAACATTTTTTTTTCTATCTAAAAATAACCGAAACTGTATAATACTGTATGAAATCTTATTATTCGTTTAAAAATAATGCCAAATTTTATGGAAAAATAATTATTATACACTCATATTTCGTACCATTATAATTAAAGATGATTAAATGAAAGTCAAAATTTGGTATGGAAATATATTATCTACAGTGTTTACTTTTCTCACGTAACAATTGAAAGTTAATTAAGTTTGCCTTAAATGCAACGATATGGCCATGATATGTCAAATATGTTCTGAGTGATGATAACAAGTTAGTAAAGATCAATGAATCGATTATGGGACATTTTCAATGTCAGAATGGAATAAAAATTAATATTAATTATGAATGTCTTTTTTTTATCAGCACCATATCATGCCTAATTATAATGCGGTAGGAATAAAATTTGGATACATTATATTATCTGGAACCAGTAAAGAATCGAACCTATCGAAAATTGAAAAGGATCAAAATCGGGAAGGATAAAATATTTTGATAAGTTAATAAAATCAATTAAGTTCAATTAACAGTGACTTTGGTAGAAGTCTTTTAAAGCTTTTTTTCATTTATAATTGATTTTCTTCTTGAAATAGTTCTTATTTTTACCGGATAGCGCATAAAATTCGCTTTTATTTCTTGCCTACAATATTATTTGCTTCTTATAATGTTGAAATCAAAGATTTTTCTATCTTCTTCATATCATTTTATCAGATGCGTGGCTAGCAAATAGTTCAGAAGAGATTATCTACACAGGACGAGTAATTGATGATAGAAATGAAGATATACGATGGTTACATATATCAAAATCCAGATAAATACCCAGGTTTCATCACACTACATACATTATTTAAAATTTTGTAATTATTTTGTCAACAGAAAGATAACCGGAATTCACATAAAACTGAATAGTTAGCAGTTTATTAAAAGAATATATATTTGTTATACTCTTATCTAAAACAATTCATCGAAATTATCTTTAATGCGTAACCTCTAATCGAGTTTCTTAAAAAAATCGATCAAATCCAGCGCAGTACATCTAATAATTAGGGGGAATCTTAAAACTTCTATCATCATCAGTGATTTTTTAAATAGGTAAAGCTATAAGATTAATTAATTTCGAATTAACATTAATGACCCGGCCATCCAGGTAAACTTCATAAAAATCCCATTAGAAAATTCAAAAGTTATTAGAGAAAAATCTTCGATATAAGAACGTAC
The DNA here is from genome assembly GCA_011317285.2 of Androctonus mauritanicus. Classification (NCBI taxonomy): domain Eukaryota; kingdom Metazoa; phylum Arthropoda; class Arachnida; order Scorpiones; family Buthidae; genus Androctonus; species Androctonus mauritanicus. The sequence continues at coordinate 6,046 of WUQG02151777.1, read as the reverse complement.
TCATTTTTGAAGACAGTGAAGTTTTCGAAGTCATTCAATGGTTTGATCTTCTGTAAATATCATAAAAGTGCAATAACTAATTTAAGCATTATAAGCTCGAACGTTAAGTTTATATAGTTGGAGAAAAGATGCGTTTATACTAAGTCATCATAAGTGAATATGCATGAACGAACGAGCAGATTCGGAGAAGTGTTGTGATAAAACAAGAACGAAAACATTCATTCGCGTTGATCGTAGGCAAGGCAGTAACCCACGAACTATCAAAGGAAATTCGTGCTCGAGTATAAACCGTCATTCGAAGAATAAATTGTTCTGTAACAAATGAACGAAGTGTTATTTCGTACTTCTAATAAGTAAACAAATATTGAAACTATTTTTTTATTAGTATTTCTGTTAATTTATTGATATTATTATTAGAATTCTGATTTTTTTATATGCAGTAACAGAATGGAAAGTAGTACCAAAATTATAGTGTGTATAATGAAATAAAGATTTCGCAAAACTTTTATATTTTCCCTGTTCCTAGAAGAAATGAGAGAGCGTCATTTGTAAAATTCTTATTACCGACATGTAATATAGTCGCTTCTCGTTATTCGCCATAGCTACGTTCTGTAAATTCTTCGCCAATACTGAATCATTGTGCCTATGGGAAATATAGAGTTAGGTTCCTGCCAGCCTTTCGGTGAACATAAGACTTCTTTGGTTCGAAAATAAACAATAATTTGTAAAAATAATTATACTTACTAATTAATGAACGCATTCTGCATTGATTTAGCGCTGAGCATTTTCGATTTTATTCGTCTACACTTCGTACTTCGACAATATCGCGCGGTTTCTTTCTCAGCGCGGATGGTGCCAGCCATTTTTCCAAGGCGGGAAATGTCACGTGATTAGAGATGATTGGCATAAATGTCATTTTTTGACGTGAACTTTGTTCGTCACGTGATATAGAAGTGTCACCTCCCCTTTCATAGATATTTTAAGTAAAAAAATTTTTTTTTTAATTTTAATAAATATCGTAATAATGAATTAAAGTAAAATTTATTTAAAATTATTTTTTATACATATGGTTATTTATATATACATATATATGTATAAAAAATTAAAAATAAATAAATGTTGAAGTATGAATTGTAGACGAATAAAATCGAAAACGCTCAGCGCTAAATCAATGCAGAATGCGTTCATTGATTTGTGAATATAATTATCTTTACAAATTATTGCTTATTTTCGAACCAAAGAAGTCTTACGTTTATCTACTTCATAAAAAAAAAAAAATAATTAGTATTTCAAAAACTTTTAAGATTGCTTATTTTTAAGTTATCTTTTTCTGAATGCGTCAACGATTTGTGCTTATCGAATAATGAACATTCAAGAAATATAATAGAACAATTTATTCTATTTTAATTCATCTCCATAGATTCGATCTATAGAAAAATATGGTCATAATGAAAGCATTTACTTATTACTGGTAACTCCTGATAGTATGAATACATCATCAAATGAACTAATTTTAAGTTTCAGTATGCATTTATTTGCAATTTGAATTAAGACTGTCCACTGATAAAAATTTTCATTTACTTATAATTAAATAAAATAATTGTAATTATTGCGAAATTATGCGGTGTAGGAACATTTAATACAAATTAAGAGAGAGATTTAGAGATGAATAATGATTACTACACAATAGGCATGCTCAATCCGTGGCCTGAGACATCAAACCTAAATGTTTTCTTCTCATTTTCATTTTATTGGTATTGTATTTCAAAAATTACTAAAGTATTATCAAAATTGCCAAGGTTTCTATCTTAAAGTGCTGGCCATTAAAATAATTTAAGTGACCCGTGCTCTTCAAAAGGTTGAGTGCCTATTCTTTCAAGTAATTAATAACATAACATTTTTTCTTATATGATTTTGTCACATAAATTACAAGTTTTTTCAAAAAATTCATTTATAGATTTGAATTTCCAAACCCATTTAGGAGAATGATGCTTTAATATACTAATTTCCATGGTTTTCATGATGTCCATCATGACAATCATACATAAATATACTAACATAAATATTAAATTTTTGTTACATTTTCTTTATGTTAATTTAGTTACCTTTGATTTACTGAATGATATCATTAAATTTATTAGCACAATGAACTGCATATATTATGTAAATAATTTTTGATTATTAAAATGTGGTTTGTTTAGATGTATGTTGATTATCAAAAATAAATTTTGTAAAAAATTATATTGAAGATACTATTTGTAATTTTAATAATTATTTTTGTTAAATACACTGATATAAATTTATAATATTTAAATTTGGCTCACTCTTTTAATACAATAGTTATGAATCACATGTAGAAAATAAGATTTCTTGGCGTAAAGGCATACACTCTGCAAATATTTTCAAAATTTTTGTTAATTCTTTTCTTAAAATCACTGTCTATCAACTTATTTAAAATATCATAAATGATTTATAAAATTATTCTATTAGTATCTATATCTACATCTTGCAGTAATTATTTAAAAATAATTATATTGATGAAATCTTTAAGTCAAATTATATATATTAAAAATTGCATTTTAAAATTATTATATTACAGAGAAAACAATAAAAAAAAATGCAAGTATCTCTTAAGTTTGCATTGAGCCAATCTATTATTAATTTATTCATTCATTAAGAAAAGATAAATCAAAATTTATTAAAGTATGCAAAATTTAATAAATAGTGTTTTGAAATCAATTTTAAAAATTTTGAATGAAAACAGAAATTATGCAAAAGCTATGACTGCTATTTTATTTTGTGAAATATATTTTATTACACTAGTTATTTCATTTAATCCTCTTCTTCACTGGAACTGTTACTCTCTTCTTCAAGTTCTGCCATGGGAAACCTCAAAATTGCAGCTACACCAGTCAACAATCCTAATTCTATAATAGAAATATCACAAGTTTTATGATTATTTTCAAAAAATAAATATTTTAATATTAAAATATTTATAAATATATAAATGATACAAATTGAAATATAATTTCCATAAGAAACCATCAAAATATGGAAGATAGGAAGAATAGACACTACTATTTTTAACAAATGGCAAATATAAGTGGTACCATAGTATATATAGTATATTTATTTCAGATTCAGAACAATAACTCAACCACATTGTAAATCTAAAAGAAGAATAAAAGATGCAACAAAGAACATATCTCTTCTGCTAGTTGCCATGTTGATGATGTAAAGCTGAGTAAAGTAACTGAGCACTATAGATTTGATAAAATAAGTAAGAAAATAGTGTGTTTAGATAAAAATCTATTTACAATATTTTTATTTAATGTAAAGTAGATTCCTGATTTATAGAGTTGATTTAAGTAAAGTTTCAGAGATATATGAATTTATTATTCTCTTTATTTTTGTAAGATTTCCATAAAATGCAAATAAAAAATTCATTGAACAATTTACTTTTTTTGTAAAAATATCATTTATTTTGTTTTAAATTTTTTTATTTATAGTTAAAGTATGTTCATAAATTGGGGACCTACTATAAGTTTAATCTAGTTGTAAAATTTTCATTATATAATATTGTGTTTTATTTAGTTGCAACTAACAATAATAAGAAAACACTAGGAATATGATTTTATCAGTTTTCTAAAGATGGTGAATATCAAGTTAAATATATTTCATTTGTATTTATGTATTGCAGCATAAGAAGTATGCATATACAGTATAAACATACTAGTAGTAATAATTGAACTAAGTAATATGAGTTGCTATGTTATCAAAGGAAAAATATTTCCTAGAATAATGCAAATTAAACAACTTAAAGAAAAATGATGTTTTAATTATTTTATAACACAATTTTAGAAAAATGCAATCATTCTAAATTTTAGAAAAAATTTAGAATGACGCAAATTAAAGTGATGCAAAGTAGGGTCTGGATGTGCTGTATATTAAAAGACTTGTTTATTAGATGTTGCAATCATCTTATAAATTAAAATAGATAATGAATATTAGATTATATACACTCAATCATCATATAAAATGAAAATAAATGATTATGCAATATGCAATGATACTAATTAGTTAAATAATAATTTTCACATAAAATCATAAATATAATAATCATTTTCAATAACTTAATATTGAAATCATCAAGTGTATACAAAATGAAAGAGAAATATTTGCTATTATTCTACTTCAAGCATTTTCTCAAACTTTATTATGTCATAAGCATTTGATTTTTACTATTTTACATAAAAATTATTAAATTAATTAATATCATTGTATATTGTTCATAAATGATTCTCATAACTACAACGATTCTCAATATGAATTATAACTACGCTCAAATAATATGGATTGTAACAGTAATATTATATACTATTTTAATATGAAGATATAGGAAAGTAAGAAAATAAGATTACTTAAATTAATGCATTTAATAGAGTTTCCTAAAAAACAAAATACATACGTTCTCCTGAAACATGGAGACTAGAAAATAATTTGACATCTCCACCATTTTCTTTGACACTGTCCACTAACATAACATATTGTTTTCTTTTTGCTACATCTTGACATCTGAAAAATTTAATTAAAATATATACAATGCAAACATTTTGAAGAGGAGAAATTGCATCAAACAAAAATTACATTATATTAAACTTCTAAGATAAACTTTGTTTTCTTTTAATAAAATTGAATTATCTGTATATAGGATACCCCAATTTATGAAGGGTTATGTTCAAAAATTTCAGTTGCAGTTCAAATCCATCATAATTCAAATCACAATTATAAATGGAGATTATGTTCCCCAATCACAGAATTCACACTATTCAATATGTTTTTAAATAGTAGTAATGCACAGTAATGTTGACTAAATGTTGTTTATTCTTCAAAATGAAGAAATTGTGTATTTCCTGCCTACTAGAATTTCATGAATGAAATTAAAGAAAAACATTCCTTCCATCTTTGTTTTTTACATTATGTTAAGTAATTTTCCTGTGTTCAAGTTTCTAGCATTTGTTGCATGGTAAAGATCATTTACTACCTTGAAGAATTTGGATTCAATTCCAAATCTCACAGACCATTTATCAGAAAGGGTCCAAATCTGACTAGGCTTGTTCCCACCCTTCAACTGTCTAGCTGATCCCACCAAAGATGGTGGACAGTGTGTGAAGGACTCTAAAAGTGATTGCTCCCCAGAAGTAGCTATTAGAGGCTTAATTCAAATTAACCTAACCAAGTTTCTAGCAAATATAAGCATTTATTTTTTAATGCCATTTCTGAATTATTGGCTGATTACTGCACAATAGTATTCATTTGAGACTCAACTGTGAACTATTCATATCTACAGAAGAATCAGCAGGACTTTACAATAGATGAATTGATGCCCATGTTGGTTCCATCAAAAAATTTTCAGAAATATGGAAGCTGAATTCCATGTATTTAGGATGGGAATGAATAGGTCAGGCCTGGACACTTAAAAAATTATGGGGATATGAGACTTGAAATTAAATACAAATATGATGGAAATACAGCATACTTCCATTCTGGTGACAACTCAATCATCCAGTTGATGGACTCATTATTACAAAACATTGATAGTGATTATCATAAGTACAGATTTTTGATATAAATAATCACTGTCATCATAAATTGGACCATTAATTGCCATCATCAATCTCCTGTATAATAATTCAATAAAATCTTAAATTATTATAATCTCTTTTAATTTTTTATAAAAATTAATTTAAGATTTTTGATTAAAGTTTCATTATTATCTCTAAATAACACATTTTAAATTTAATTCTTTAAAGTTTAATATATTTTTGAAAATAATAGTACAAACTTGCTAAAAATTTAATATTATAGTTTTAAATATAAAAAAATAATCAAACTCTGAAATCTGGTGCCTTTGAAGAATTGGATGATGCCAGATTATATATATATAAAGTATCCCTCCTATAATATGGTGCAAAGTCGCGAATTCTATCGACTATCAAATATCAATAATAACTACTTAAACCTAACGGTTAACACGACTCTGCAA
>WUQG02151666.1:0-23685 GCA_011317285.2 Androctonus mauritanicus | reverse complement strand
TATTGATCAAATCTGTCAGATTTTAATCTATAAAATGCAAAAAAATCGTAAAGTAATCAATATTAATTAATTAATTTCATTAATTTTACTGCGCAGGATTGCGAGCCGATTAAATCGGCTTCGGCAGGCCTACGGTTAAATATGATTGATGCAGTATATAAGTCAACTTTAAAATAGCATGAACATCTAGAATGGGTAAATGAAGAACAATTGACAAAGCGACTGTATGTTGGATGTGACTGGTACAAATGGAAGCGGGAGATTAGAAAAAGAATGGCAATAACAAATAGATAAGTACCTGAGGATTTGTGGATTTGAAAATATGAATAAAAACATGTTTGCACGAAGAAGAGAATAAATATGGTGGTAGTAGGGGCTACGATATCAAGATATCAGTCATTTTTTTTTCCAGTTATTCAAATATTGGTATTGATACAAAAATATCAGGTTTTTTTGGTATTAATGTAAAAAATAAACTGTTTATGATTATTCATGACGATTATGAGATCATCGACAATAGTTTTGATAATAGGAAGACCTTTAAATAACATAACATGATTGTTAGAAAACTTAAGATCTACGTTTATATAGCTGAAAAAATATTAGACTAGATATATATATACACAGAATTTTGATGCACTGTAATTGATGATACTTAATATCATTGTATTAATGAGAATAATTATAATGTATTCAGCTTAAATCTCAAGTGACATAACTCATCTAATTACTGCATCTTTTAAAGTTCTTGACAAGCAGGACATTAAAATTATTAATAAATTCATGTCATGAGAATTAACGAATAACTATTTTGATTTTAATCTTCTAAAAAAAAATTACAGAATGACATGTTAGTCCAGTGTTTGTTCTCTATAGACCCTAAAGTTCGGAGAACATATTTATAGACATTCTTGAGTTTTATACAAAAATACAAAAAATAATTTCAACAACAACATTAAATAATAAGTCATAATCATAACTGCAGTAAAAAATATAGATCATATTATAATCTAATGTATTGATTAATTTTTCAAAACATACAAATAAATTTAAATACTTCAACACTATCATCATCAACTTTTTTTTTCAAAAGGATACTTAGAGGTCAATTTTGAGAAACATTGCTATATTCAAATCAGCTGAATACAACATATCTTTTTAAATAGTTTTTAAATATATAGTGATGTTTTGAAAATATTTTTTTTTGTATAAATTTTATGCTCTATGGTACATTCAATATATAGAATTAGATGAATAAAGATTATTAATAAATCATTAATATTACTAATTTTGCAGTTGAGGGATGGTTAGATGCAATACAAATGTAAATAGAAATTTGAATGTTACATATAATTTAGATCTGCTTAAACACAATAAAAATTTATAGTATCAATATACAGGGTGGGCCGATAGTCGCTTTACTACTTAAAAGTAAAAAAAGTTATTTCATTTTTAAGTATTTAATAATTTTCCTTTTAACATAATGTACACATCTTGGAGATTTTTTTGGCCTAAACTTGAAAGAAAACATCTTTTAAATGACCCCATTTTCCTCTTCACAAAGGCGAGCTCTTTCTATAGCACTCTCTATAACTGCTTGCAAAGTGACTCTGTTTATCATAGTTTTACATGTTGTTCTATCGTCAATTTACCTATAATTTATTTTCAAATTCTGTATTTTAAAAATCTGAAACAAAAAAAAAACTATATAATAGTAAAAAAGTTATTTAATTTTTAAATGGTAAAGTGACTTTTGGCCCATCCTGCATATATATTTTTAATATTTTTCCAGAATACAGTATTTATCATCATAAAAATTTTATTTAAAACATGCCCTAGTTATGATCAAAATTTATTGAGAAAAATGTTTGTTTTTGGAATATCACTATTAATACCAGGATCCTTGTTTCATAAATTAAAAATACTGAAATACCGATATTGTGAGCCCTAGTGTGTAGGGATAGAAATGTGACAGTGATCAGTGATGTATGACTTTTTTCTTTTGTTCTTTTTTCGAGTATTTACAATCCTCTTACAATGATATAAAGTATAAAAAATACAACCATAAGAATGTATTCAAGTATTCCTGGACTTATAATGGCATTCCATTTCAATAATCACATCATAAATCAGAAATATCTTATCAGTTTCCTACTATATTATTCATTAATATACAATAGAGCATTATAATAAACATATGAACATAAAATGAAAGGAATCTGGCACGATGAGACATAACTTGTATATAGACCATTGTGCATTGACTTGTATTATATATGAATCGCATTGTTCAATCACAGACTGCAAAATGGTTGTGCGAGTGATCATAAATCGATGATGTAAGTCGAGAACTGTATAAATTACAATTGTTGAAATTAATGCAAAAGATTGTTATTTGCAATGTGAAGTAATTATATTTGGTTTTCATTTATGCTGAATGTAGATGAAAACTAAATATGTTTGCTTATTACATATTTGTCTTATTATTTGATAGCATGATCTGTTTGTAGAACATTAATAAAGTATTAATGTTCTACAAACAGATCATGCTATCAAATAACATTAGAACATTAATATTTGTATTATTATATTTATCCTAAATGCAAGTTTAATGAGAATTTGGATACATACAATAAAAATATAATGATCTGTTCTTTCAAACTTCAAAAATCCTTATAATCCAGAATAAAATTGAGTTATGTAATGAGCTAGTCACAAATATTTTTTTTTAATGTCATCAGTCAAACAAAGTTTAAGTAAATTATAGCCAAGCTATATTAAGAATTTGATTTAAAAGAACTAAAACTTATAAATTTCAATCAATTTTCACTAAAAAAGATATAATAATTAAAATTTCTTAGAAATCTAGATAAATTATTATTAATCTTTATACAAAGAGTTTGCTTCTAAAAAATTTACATGTGATATAACATTTAAATCAATCACAGTGATGATGATAAATATTGCTTAATTCTTCCTATTAATACAAATTATGTATATGGCAACAAATTACTGATTAATCATCCCTTGTTACCAAATGTATCAAACAATTGATCATATTTTGTAATTCTTGCACTTATACCTGTTGCTTTCAGAAGTACTCTATATTTTATAAACTTTTTGATTGATATCAAAGGCTCTTTATTAACTTTTTTATTTTTAAGATAGTGATAAATATGCTAAATAATCTCTCATATTTGACAATAAAATAATTTCTCCCATCCTATACTCAAATTAGTTTTCGTCATAACAAAAAACGACAACAAAACAAAAAAAATTAGAATGTAGCCTTTTTATTGCTGGGACGATTATTCAATAAGTATTCGTTTCTCATTGGTTGACAAAATGATACAAATTTTTAGTATGCAAAGTATACTAGTTTAACAATTGTTCATATTATATCAGAATGCACTATAAATATCTGATGGTTCGGCCCTAGCTTAATCCCTATCGTTGTAAGATTTAAATTGTGTTGTAATACTTTTCCAAATCTCATTTTCCAGAGGAGTTATTAAAATCTATTCAGCAAAGCATTTTATGGTTATTAAAACTAAAGATTTATGAAAGTGACTATGTTTCACTGATATTTTGGAAAAATTAATGCTCTCTAAAATTCTCTATATTTTTTGTATTAAAAAAAAATATGGTCTGTTTAACAACATGATATTTTTTTAATTTTATTCTGCTAATTAAAAATGCCTAACAAGATATTCAACAATTAATTTTAAAACTTATGTGACAATAGTCTGGGAAAAATTTTAACTATAAGTTTTAAGAAAAAAATATAGTTTAAATTACAGTATTTTTAACATATTTTCTGCTACAAATCAGAAATTTCAATTGATTCAGGATGGAGATTTATTTATATCTTTAGTTAATTTAATAAATTCAACATTATAATATCAAAACATAACAGGGATATCTATATGTTATATTATTTTTAAATAATATATTTCAACTCTCCAGAAAGTGTTAGCTGCATTCTTTTAATAATAATAAATTTGAGACAGGTTACATTTCTAAGCAGTCATTCATGACAACACATTTTCTGTAATACTGAAATTATAAAATTAATAAAAATTTCTGGAAGAATAATCTATGAATACATTGGGTATCCATAGACACCTGATAGTATCTATGGATACTCAATAGTATTCATACACACTTTTCTACCTTGTAAATACAGTATGTATCGAAAATTATATAAAATTATTTCCAAGTAAGTAATAGATGACAAAAATTATTCACTTATGTCAAAAATAAACTTGAAAACTCTCTATATAAATATAAATAGGCTGTTGATCTGTATTTCTCATTACACTTGGCAATTGTGTTGTCTGACCAGTCATCTGTAATCATTATATTGATCTATTATGAAATATAGGACTCTCTGACTTACAATCATGGCAACATTGCATGTGTTGAATTTTAATAACCCAATTTACTTAAAAAATAATTATATGTTTCTAATTTTATCATAACAATTATATAATCCTGCTTCATAAATAGTTATATACTATATGTATGGCTTGTTATAACATTATGTATACATATATATATATATATATATAGTTTACATTAGTTATTTTGACATACACTGAATTAAATATAGTTGGTAATGTTGTTGATAGTATTTTTAACTCTCAAATCGGTATGTCATCCTTGCATTCCTATTATTTTAAAACTGTAATAAAGAAAGTACTTGTATACTGAATTATAAACATGACACTTAAAATATTTCGCATGCCAAAACTTTTTTGTAAAGTTGATTTGTTTATGCCAGAGAGCTCTGATATCTTGAAATGCCTTTAAATTTTTTACCAAATTTAATAAGGTAGGTGAAAGATTTTTCTAAAAATTTTAATAAGTTCAATGATACTTAAGATGATAGTTTTTTTTATTTTTAGTATATTCATTATTTTTCACACACTAATGAATGCTTTTGGGTATATAACAAATGAAGTTGAATAAAATGAAAAAATAAATTGCCATTGCTAAGGATTATATAAATTTCTTAATATAAGCTAATTTTTCAATAGACAATTGATATTCTAGAGTTGTTTTATTCATTTTTTTAAGTTAGTTAATGATTTAAAATATGGTACACAAACTGTATTAATAGTACATTTATAAACACACTATATTTTTATAAAAATTTAAAGTAATATTTGTAATTAAAATAATATATATTTTTATTACTTATGTATACATTTTAATTATACATATAACATTAATAAAGTAAATTAAATATTCAAAAATGTAATTAAAATTTATCACCAGATGGCAGTAGGATCTATGCTATATTTTTTAATGTTTAAAGTAGATTTAAATTTATAATTTAATTTTCTAAGTATAATATTTTATTATTCAAATTAATCTAAAACGTTTCATATTTTTTATTAAATTTTTGATCGCAAAGTGCAACATATTTCTTGATGCTTTTCTATCTACCAATCTGGTATCAAGCTAAACATTATATTATTCGGTATAGAATTTATTGCTAAATATCGGTAAGTCAATACATAAATACTAAGCTATATTAATAATAAAAAAATTCAGAACCAGTGACTTGGATTATCAGCTTATTTGTCAATAGCGTTAATAATTTTTAGAAAAAATTGTTATAAATTTTGATAGATGTCAGTCAACGATCCATCATGCCCATCGTTGATGATGATGCCACTATACAGAAATTTTAACATTTTATTTTGTAACGTCATCTACCGAATTACTATAAATATGTCGTTAAATTTTATTAGAAAAATATTTTCGTAATCAGAGAGAAAATATCGTACAAAAATTATTATTATTATTATATATTTTTAGCTTATGATCATTTCAAATTTTTATCAAGAAATTTTTAAAGTTTTTTTCGTTACCAAAGAAGAACAGGTAACCGTTCCAGATCACATGATCAATACTCAGGTTCTGAGATGACCGTTAAGTGACGCCCTCGCGCGAATTTCTTTCAAAAATTTTAATTTTTAATTTCGAAATGTTGATAAAAAGTAAGGATTAAAAATTTAAACGATTTAATTTTTTTTTATTTAAAAAAATAATAATAATTTGACCGAAAGTTTCGATCGTATTAAAAATAAAATAATCATAAAAAAAACGTAAGTATTATTATTTTAAACAAGAACGGTGTAGAAAAAAAATATCTCGATTTTTAACAAACGTCATTCATACCTAATAGATTAAATAATTAATGATTTGGTCAGTCTAGTTCGGAGCTATTCAGATGTAGGAAATAACCGGGACGTAGAGAATATTCGGTCAATACGTTTCAATCAATAGAATCGTCGCAGCGCTATTAACAGACTCGGCCTGTCGACTGGGTTAAAAACGGATGTTGAATGAACGCGAACACAATGATATTAAAATAGATATTAAAAAAAAAAAAAAAGTCATTTTATTATTCTAGTTCTCATGTCGGCTAAGCAACTTAGACGTCAGTCATTATTGTATACGTGTAACGCAACATTGTAACAACAGAAATCTTATTTCTGAATGGTATCTCGGTTACCGTCTCAAATATTGGCACAGCTGTTAAAAAATTAAATAATTCCTGGCCGCTTACAAAATATAACCTATTAACCGTACCGAATTACAAGGTAGACAGTAACAATGACTTGTTTTTCTTATGTCCCTCCTTTTTTTATATACGTATATCCCATTAAAAAAAAATAAAGATTATTTTAGTAACAATGTTGCGTTACGCACAATCGATTGCGAACATGTCCGCACTTTCGTATAAGATCTTAAAGACTGTTTGGGTGGTCTAAAAATAATAGATACGGTGTGATTAATGGGTTAAAAATTACGTGAGTAACGATATCTGTAAACTGGAGCACGTCGTTACACGCCGAGACGTTTTGTATATACAACATCTCGAAAATTATTTTCTGCAATGTTAAAAAAAAAAAAAAGAAAATCTATAACGTCGTATTCGGAATTATACGTACACGTGCGAATGGCGATAACAACAATAAAATAAAAAAATATTGCATGAGGAATTTTAAGCAATGTGTAAATTACACACTTCCCGCTATACTAGAGTCAGACAGAAAGGCAAGGTTACTGTCCTACAGCCAGACAGTGCAGTACAGGTACAGGCAGACGTTTCACCCCACCTCCTTCAAATCCCTGTACAGTGCGCACGAGGCATTTAAGAAAGATACAATCTATATAACCCTGCCCGACTAAATCAATTTATTTTAAAGCCTTTTTTGATAAAATTCAATATTCGAATACAACATAAAATCTCATAATGCGCGCAGCTTTTTATATATATATATTTATACACATATAGTATATATTTTATTTTTCATGTTTTTACTGGAAACAAGCAGGAAGCTCGTCACATGATTAAGAGTTTGTTTTTGGATCTCTTTTGTTTCCACTTCCCCGTTTCGGTTTTTTGTTTAAATTGGATCGACGGTGTATACGTATATACATGTTATGTGTGGTATAATTGAAAACCGCTCTTTTTTAAAAGAAGGTGTTAGTTCTCTTACCGCTTCCTAAAGCGACCCAGTTTATTGTCATGGCGAGATAATTAATAATTACAACTCGCTGCTTTAAAATATGCTTTTAACGTGACGTGTAGCAAATAATAATAATAATAATATAAAACTGTTTCGTACGCGCGTTAAACGGTTGGGAGTACAATGAAGATCGGAACATTTTGAAGGTTAAATTCCGTAGTAGCATATTTTTCATACTTTTGTCGCTAAATAGTTTCAATTTAATTCTTCAGCAACTTAAAAGACAACTTTAAAACTGAATGGGACCTAAATGTAATTTAAAAATTTAGCTCAAAGTTTGGAGCATTAAATCGTCCTAAAACTAAATCGCAAACGACGATAACTTGTATAGAATTAAATTTTCGATAATATTTCTCATATATTCTCGTTATGTACATCACAGTTTTATCCAATAAGTTGAGGAATATGATGTGGTAAATATTTTAATATATCTTAACGTAGAAGTAACGAAAAGAATCTGAGTTATGTCGCTAGCAGAGATTAAGCAGTTTTGTAATCATCTCCTATATTCTAATATTAATTTATCATCATCATCATTATAGTAATATATCGAGCTTATCAAACATGCGAAAAAAGGGTTTTAAAAGTCGGCAGGTTGTAAACTCCACATTGCTCTTATCTAGTGGAAGGAATGGACATCAAAAATGCAGTTTTCCGGTTCCCAAGTCAATTATCCGACAGAAAATACCTGGACATGAACTTATCCTTTCATTAAATCGGCATAAAAATGCCTTTCATTAGATGGTCAGCGAAGAGTCCCTATACTTTTCATTAGGTAGCCCACGAAAGCGGATAGAAAAAAAAGAAAAAAACAAACTATTAGCAGACATTTTCTTCTTATAATTTCTGTTAATTGGTTGTTATTTTTAAACAAATTGCTCTTCGCTAGATAGATAGATATTATAATAACGGTTTCGTGTAATGGTTATAAATTTAAATTTCTAACTACCTCCCCGAGTAGAAAAACATAATAGCGCATTTAAAACGGCCATTATCGAATTCGGAAAAAAACTCATCTAAGCACACGGAATCATGTTTTTAATGCATAACATCCATTCGGACGAAACTAAAAATGTTATTTAAATAAATTTGTTTATCATCATTATTATTATTATAGGTATCCAAAATCAGAAGATAACTTTTTACTGTAGTAGCGTAAGTTATATATACTGTATATTTTTTAAGACTATTCTAAAGGTAATTACAGTATTTTAACCGTTGTAACTACGACATTAGAACATTTTTTAGTTATTTTAAACAACAGAGATTCATTCCATTAATTATTATTATTATTATAAACGTTTAAAAGTCGCTACGAGGACAGAGTTTAGTGTCTATGAAGAGAATATAAGTTGCAAAATGTTCGACGTGAGTCATTTATTTCGATACTAATTAATTATTATTGTGATAAATATCGATAAAAATGACTAAAAGATAACGTTTAATGATTTATAATACTCCTAGCGAATCGCTCATTCAATCGCTAACGTTTCAAGCGCGCCATTTTTAAACATATTCTATAGGCCTACGACAGAATATAGATTTTAGATAGGCTAAACTCGTTTAGTTTTGAAATTTTATTAAAATATTTCATTCGATTTAATCGTAGTTGGCTGTAAAAAACTGTTATGATGCGGCAAAATAGGTCTTTCACGGTTCCGCCATATTCTTTCAGCGGTCCATAGCTGTACGCGCACGGCATAGATTCCTACGCTCTTAATGTAGTTAATTTTTCGATTAATGGCTCGTTTTAACGTAAAACAATAAAATTCTAAATTAATTAATACAAAATTATTAAGAACAGCAACAAAATCAACAGACTTACAAGAATATTTATTACCGAAGTCAAACACCTTATTGGAGAGCAGTAAGATTAATTAGGGCGGATAATTTATTTTAGTAAACTTCCTTAATAAATAGACTATATATTTCAAACAAACACAATTTTTTTTCTTCCTTTCCTTCCTTTCAAGGATCTAATTTTAAAAGATTTCCTTGGCAATAATTTACACTCGAACGAAACGTTCGAAAAGTTTCATTTCTTGACAGCATGATAGTAATTACTATAAAAGATTCGATTTAAACGGAATTCAGATCCCCAAGATGGGAGGTGTGGCATTTCCGAGAAGAAAGAATTACTATTAATAGCCGAAAGTCGTGTATTAATTTCGAAATGAGATTTATAACCCCGATTTCTACGTAACTAGCCGTTGCTAAATTGCGCGTAGACTGTCGACCGCGACTCACAGTTATAGGACCCAAATGGCATAAAATTGATATATTAAGGTTTCAACAGTTTAAACTTATAAAAAATAATAAATTCCCATGAAAATCATCCTAAAATTCTTCGAGACGAGCATACGTTAACTCGCCGAAACTCCACCCATTTAAAAAATTGCATATACCTACAAAGATTAAAGCACGTTTTTACGAGTAAGCCCATATTTAATGCGTAGAAAAAAAACAAACAGTTATTAATTTTTAATAATTTCATTACCGTATCGGTTTATCGACGTAATCATTTATTAAATTAAAAAAAAAAAAAAAGATTTATTGGGGAAGTTGACAGTAATAATAATAATAATAATAACTAAACCGGGCTGCCATTATCTTGGAAAGCCGCTGAGAATCTTGACTAAAGTTTCTTGTAAAAAACGCACAAGAGAATTTTACCGAGTTATTTATAATTATTTTTTCCAACTAACCAACAAAAATTCTCGAGATTGGAAATGAAAAAACTAGTTAAGAATTCGTATCGGTCACACCTTAAAATCCGTAACTGTTAGCAGGAAGCGAATTTCGGTTAGAAGTCCGCATTTTCTTTTGATAATCTGGCGTCGGAATGTAGACAAGCCAGTAACCATAAGTTAAACTGTTGCACATCATCAGCGAATGTCAATCTACAGGTAAAAAAAAAGGGGAGGATGTTTTTCGATATGAGTCAAACTTACCAAACTTCAACGGGTAAGAAAACTATTGGCTTATTATTATTACTACAATTATTGATATTATTCGAGACTTTTTTAAACGGAGAAAATCGAATTTAATAAAACGCAATAATGGTTTTTACGAAATTTTTATATAAATAACATTTTTAAACATAAAAACAAAAATCATGGCACCATTCGATGGCGCCTCTAGTGGTTATTTCTCGAAACTTATAAAAAGACAGACGAAATATTCGCTCGTCTATCTCGAGGCCATCAGCTTTAGTAAACATCTACTATTTTCTGCAAGGGAAAAAAATAAAAGTAACAAAAAAATAAATAAATACACTGTAGGGAATTCCCTTTACTTTCGCCAAATAACAGGTTCGATCACGTACATCCGAGTGACGCAGGATCACGTGACACGAACCCAATCGGTATCTGTCGATTATCCGTCGATTTAATCCAATTTTAATAATTTTCCTCCCACCTCTTTAAACATTAAACTGGCAAATTCCAAGGTTAAATGGCTAGACAGGTTTGATCATTTCCATTTCGCCTCGTTTTCGTATAGACGGCTAAAAATATACCCGACATGTAAAGAGGGTGGAGGAAGGGAAAGAAAAAAAATATATATATAAGACGAAATCTTTCGAAAAGGAATAAAACATCCACACTTAGATTTAATGGATTTTTTTTTTTTTAATACGTATAGCAATTATTGATACGTACGCCGTAAAGAAAGAGAGTTATCTTTACGCGTCGGCCATTTTCAATCAAACATCCCGAAATTCTACACGAAAACACAGCCGTTGATGATGATGTGATAATTCGATTTAACCAAAATTTCCTATCGTTAAACAGCAGAATTTTCTCTTTTGTATTAATTCTATACTTGGCTTAAGTGAGTTTCGATATATCCCGATAACTTAAAAGATCGTTAAAACAGAGTAAGATTTATTTTTCTTCATGTCTAGGCCTACGGATAATGCTATTCTTGGTAAATCTCTGAATCTTTATGCAACAAGATCAGGAGGAGGGAGGAGATTAAATCTAAACTAGTTAAAAACAAAGGTTAAAATTCTCTAAATAAGGTCGAAATGGAGAGACGAACATTTTTTTTAATCATCGTTAAAACATTACCCGATGGTTAATTACGGTTCAAAAATATGATTTTATGAACTGTGATAGTTACCTTGGACACAAAACTAGCGAAATTAGCATAGTCGGCGATTAACTATTGATTTTTTCGTGTTTCCGATTTTGCAAACTCCATTAACAAATAATTTCATCTTATAAACATTAAATATTTTAATTCGGATTAAATTTAGAAATTTAAGCAAGAAAACGCATGATTCTATCATTAAAACAGGCGCAAAAAGTCTATTTTTGTAAAAAATTAAACTATGATAGATGATATAAAAGATTCTTTATACGCGTTAACCACCTTCTCCATAATAAACATAAGCGTGATTTTATAAATTCATGACTAAAAATTTATAAAATTTTGGAGTTCTAACTTAGGCCTATTAATTAAAATCTTTAGGCCTACATCTCTATAAATAATATATATATATATATAGAAAAACGAAGTTTTTAGGTCTATATATATCTATGAAAGAAAGAAGTTTAAACCTACATCTCTATTCAAAAATAAAATTCAGGCTTAGGTATATATCTCTAAGCAAAAGCTAAGTCTATTCTGTATCTCTGCGCAAAAAACGAAGTTTAGGCTTACAGATTTAGATCTCCATCTTTATACAAAATCTAAGTTTCTGGCCTATATCTCTATGCAAAAGAAACGAAGTTTAAGCCTACATTTTTACGAAAGAGCGAAGTTTAGGTCTACATCTCTATGTCTTTCATAGAGCTGTAATTCAATGAATATAATTGAGGTTTAGGATACATCTCTATGAAAGAACAAAGTTTAGAACTATATCTCGACGAAAAGAAAGAAGTTTAGGATTAAATCTCTATGTCTTTCTTAGAGCTGTAACCCAATGAATATAATTGAGGTTTAGAACTACATTTCTATGAAAGAGCAAAGTTTAGGATATCTCTATGAAAGAGCAAAGTTTAGGATATCTCTATGAAAGAGCGAAGTTTAGGCCTATATCTATATAAAAGAGCGAAGTTTAGAACTATATCTCTCTGAAAAAGCGAAGTTTAGGATTACATCTCTATGTCTTTGTTAGAGCTGTAACCCAATGAATATAATTGAGGTTTAGAACTACATTTCTATGAAAGAGCAAAGTTTAGGACATCTCTATAAAAGAGCGAAATCTCTTTGAAAGAGAGAAGTTTAGGATTATATATCTATGAAAGAACGAAATTTAGGCCTACATCTATATAAAATAATGAATTTAGAGCTATATCTCTATGAAAGAGCGAAGTTTAGGATGCATCTCTATGAAAAAACGAAGTTTAGAACTATATCTCTACGAAAGAAATAAGTTTAGGATTGCATCTCTAAGTTTTTCTTAGAGCTGTAATCTAATGAATATAATTGAGGTTTGGACTACATTTCTTGAAAGAGAAAAGTTTAGGATATCTCCATGAAAGAGCGAAGTTTAGGACTATATCTTTTTGAAAGAGAGAAGTTTAGGACTACATTTCTATGAACGAACGAAATTTAGGCCTACATATTTACACAAGAACGAAGTTTGGACATCATCTCTATGAAATATGAAGTTTAGGCCTACAGCTATATAAAAGAGTAAATTTAGAACTATATCTCTATGAAAGAACGAAGTTTAGGATACATCTCTATGAAAGAACGAAGTTTAAAACTATACGTATATCTCTACGAAAGAGCGAAGTTTAGGCCTACATCTCTATACAAAAAATCAAAGTTTAAGCTTACTTTATAATACAAAATCAGCTTTAAATTACTTTATTTTAAAAGTCAGAATTTAGATCAATTACTATTTTTATAATGAAATACGTAACTTATTCAATTTATGACAAGTTTTTGTGGGTTCTTCAAATTGATAATAAGCTTTAAGGCCTAAGACATACGAATTAACCTATAATCCTACTTAATCTGTAATCATGAATCATCTACTCTATAAAAAAAATAATCCAAAAATTTCTTATAAATCGAACAGATTCCAACTCAACGCTCTTAATTTTAAATTTAGTTAAGTAAATTAAATTTAACTGAAGTTAATTCAATTAAAGTTAACTTTAGTTGCTACTTAAAAATTTTTTTTTTGTACAAATTCAAACTAAGATAGTAACTCGAGTTGCACTTAATTTGCATAAATTGGATTTTTAGAGATATTGTTTTTAATTTTAACTTTAAATCTAGAAAAATTCCTAATTAATTAATTAATTAATTAATTGCACAAAATAAATGGTAGAGTTTCAGAAAACAAAATTAATTTAGCTCCAAGTTTAACCGAAACAAAAAAAAAAAAAAAATCAGTGAATATATTTAACAAAACAAATTGTTTTTGGCTTATAAACAAAGTTATTAAACAATAAATTTATATTTTTAATGTCGGAAACGATTTATTTTTTTTTAATTTTTTCGTCGGCAAGAATCTACATTCAGACTTTCGGCAACTGTTTTTTTTTTTTTTTTTTTCATCATCAAGGATCATAAAAATTCAAAGGAATAATCGCCAAGCGTAAAACATTTCGCGATTATTTTGTACAAGTAAAAAAACCGAAAATTTGCTTTCACACGAAAGCTAAAATTCCCTATATTAATTCCACATTTTTCGAAGTACAGTAATTATAAATACTTACAAATTCCAGACCTTCTCCTAGTATATAGACGACTTGTAGTTAAGTTTTCACTCAATAATTGCCTATTGTAAATTTTGGTTATGGTTTGAAAATAACCAGTTTAACTTGTATTTTTTCCAATTAAATTCCGTCTATAACTATTCTATATAACATAGTTTATCGAGGCAACTTGACTAGTCTAGCATCGGTTGTAAGGGCGACTGAGTAAGAATATAAATGAGTCCGTATTTTCGGAATATCAATCATAATTTCTAGCTTTCTCAGCTTACAAACATTTCGCAGTTTCGTCCGTGTTGAAATATTTATATCACTGCTTTACTATATAATAATATATACTGTTCCATCTTGAAAATTTTTTTTTATATAATGCCGAACTATAGATAACAATGAAAAGTTGAATAGCAACCGAAAGATAACGCAACGAATTTGTTCCGTTAACGTGTTGAACATCAAAAAATGAATGTCAATTTGGTTCGAATTGTATTGGATTTTAAACTGATCTCGATTCATTATATTTTAAGAATAATTATTAACAAAATCTGTATATTCTAGTATACATATATATAATACAAAAGATTAAAGCACACCTTTACTTTTTGCACGGAAGAATCTGAAGGATCGACGAGTAAATGTAGATCAGCATTAAAGAAAACCAACGATAGCCAAACTGCGATTCTTTGGTACTTTCAGTGTGGCTCCGCATCATGAATGCCAGTAGTTAATATGGAGCATATACCTACTTAATTTTAAAAAATAATATATTTGTAATTTGTTTATTAATTGTAAAAATTGATAATGCATAATATACGAAATAAATGCATATGAAATATATAATAAACAATTTTTGAAACCATTGTTAAGATTATTAAAAAAAACTGGTGGGGTTCTTATTGATCCAGAAGAAACTGATTGCAGCTTTCAATTATTTGATATTCTCCTAAAAGGCTCATAGTGACATGAAGCTTGACCACCCCTGCTATAAACACAAAAATGTAGATCGGCATTAAAGAAAAATAACAAATACTGTGCATATGAAAATGTAGATCGGAATTAGAGAAAAGTAACAAATACTGTGCACAAAAATGTAGATCGGCATTAGAGAAAAGTAAAAAATACTATACACACAAAAATGTAGATCGGCATTAGAGAAAATTAACAAATACTGTGCACATAAAAATGTAGATCGGCATTAGAGAAAAATAATAATTCTGAGCATAGAAAAATAATAATTCTGAGCATAGAAAAATGTAGATCGGCATTAGAGAAAAATAATAATTCTGTGCATAGAAAAATGTAGATCGGCATTAGAGAAAAAATAAATACTATACATAAAAAATGTAGATTGGCATTAAAGAAAAATAGCAATTCTGTGCACAGAAAAAATGTAGATCGGCATTAGAGAAAAGTAACAAATACTGTGCACAAAAATGTAGATCGGCATTAGAGAAAAATAACAATTCTCTGCACATAAAAATGTAGGCACTAGAGAAAAATAACAAATACTGTGCGCATAAAAAGGTAGATCGGTATTAGAGAAAAAATAAATACTATACATATAAAAATGTAATACAAGAAAACTTTATCTAACGTAATATCTCTACGTTTATAATATTGTTAAGCAGATTTTAAAATATGCAAATCGTTTCCAAACTATTTATTTTGCAACTCTGAATTCAGAGGTGCAAAATATCGCAGCATATTTATTATCAATTTTCGTGTAAAGTTAATACACGAAAATTGATAATAAATGATTAATACATTTTTAGAGAGCGAAAGAGGAAAAGTAACAATAACATTTAAATCTAGATTGCAAAACAATCGCAACGTCAAGTTTTCTAGAAGTTGTGTGCTATTTTAAGCATAATAATGAAAACATTTTTCTTGCGATATTTGTAAGAACGATACAAAGTAAAGCGATATAGAAACAGCAAAACAATAGCAGAGAATTTAACTCCTCCAGTAAAAAGTTAAAAAGTGTCTAGACGACAATCAAGGACGAAATCCTTCTTAATCCCTATAGGATCATCGAATTCGAGGAGGAAAAAAAAATTTTTTTTCCTCCTCTGGAATTAAAAGATATAAACGTACAGTATACTCTGACGTGTCGAAACAATCTTTACCAAACCATAAATTCCTTAAACGAAAGGATTGAATACGTGGGATCGCTGCAAAATTTTTTCACAAAAAAGTTTCATCCGAGACTAGACAAAAAAAAAAAAAATTTTTAGAGAGAGATCTAAACTGAAAAATCGCATGGAGATAAATTTAGATCTAAACTCGTATATGCTAAATCGCGGCTTACAGGTCATTCACCGCTTTAAGGTCACGTTTAACATGCCTACTCGATAAATATTTTAATTTTTGACATTATTAACCATGCAGAAAATTTTTAGAAGGTTAATAGTGATATATCGACATTAAAACCCGACTAATAATCGAATAACTTTTTACAATAACTAAATAAGACGAATTGAAAAATGCATATTAAATCGTATCCACTTCAGATTAAAATCTATAGATTAAAAATCGATTAATGAAAAAAAAACCTTATTATAATAATCTAGCAAAAAAAAAAAAAAATCTAAACAAACACCTTTCAAATCGGGCTTGCAAGAATTATGGAGAGAAATCTGAGAGTTGATCGAAAGTTTTAAATTACTAGAAACAAACAAGGAAAAATATAACGGAAATAACATGTTATTCGTTAGAAGCATTGTTCTATTTATAGATCAAAAGCTAAGAATCTTTTCATGATTTGAAGAACATTTAAAAAATTCCCAATACACATTATTAAGCAACCTATAATTAGAAACCATAAATACTGTATATTGCGATATTAACGAAAATTCGATTTTTTTTAATATAATTTATTATATATTTACCAAAAATCGATATTAAAAGATAAGCTATATATATACACACACATCTCGTCCTTTTTCTTCTTTCATATTAATAAATACATAATTAATATAACGAATATCTGGTTGTTATACCTGTACCGTATATGTATTTTAGTTCTATATTCTCTCTGGTATACATACACAATTAAACAACTTTTCCTACATCCGCTAAAACAGTTTATTAAAAATAATTAAGTTAGTTCAATTTTTTAAAAGCCATTAGTGTTGAATTTTGTAAACTCTTCATTATCGTGTATCGTGACTACAGCAACCTTAGTTAGCTTTGATAATTATGTTATTAGAACTATAGTATCCTTAACTAAAGATGCTGTTCATTGATTGTTATTTAATTTAAAGCTCTAGGAACCTTAGCCTTGATCATTACTATATCAAAGTTTATGGTATCCTTTAATTAAAGATGTAGGCTTGATCGTTATGCTATCAAAATTATGGTATCTGTAACTAAAGATAATGCTTTTTTGATTATTACTATATTAAAGTTGCATTGTTATCCTTTACTAAAGATGCTTGAAATCATGATTATTATTATGTATTTCTATTGCTGATGCTCTAGCTTTGGTTATTGTTATAAAAAATTACCATATTCCTAAGTAAAGATACTGTAATCTAATGATCATTATGTTATCAAAGTTATTACTGTTTTAAAATGATGGTATCCTTTACTGTACACATCCTAGTTATGATATCCTTATCTAAGATGATGTAGCTTTGATCATTATGTCATCACAAAATTATGGCATCCTTAATTAAATATGCTATAGTTTTGATTATTGTTGTATTCAAAAGTTATGATATTTTTAAATTAAGAAATTGTTACCTTGATCATTGTTATCAAAGTTATTATTGTATTAAAATTATGTTATCTTTTAATGTACATATTTTAGTTACGGTTTTCTTATCTAAGATGATGTTGCCTTGATCATTATGCTATCAAAAAGTTATTTTATCTTTAATTAAAGATGATGTAAGTCTTGATTATTGTTCTCAAGTTATGGTATCTCTTGCTAAAGATGCTGAAACCTTAATCATTTTATCAAAATTATTACTGTATTAAAATTATGATATCCTTTTACTGAACACATCTTACTTGTTAGTTATGATATCTTATCTAAGTTACTGTAGCCTTGATCGTTATGTTATCAAAAAGTTATAATATCCATGCTAAAATTTATTGTAATCAGGAACAATATGTTATGAAAATTATGATATCCTTAACTAAAGATGCTTTAGCCTTGAATATTACTATATCAAGTTATGATATCTTTTACTAAAGATACTGTAACTCTGATCATAACTTTTTGATAATATAATGATCAGGGTTATAGTATCTTTAGTAAAATATATCATAACTTGATATAGTAATATTCAAGGCTACAGCAAGTTATGATATCTTTTGCTAAAGATACTATAACCCTGATCATTATATTATCAAAAAGTTATGATATCCTTAACTAAAGATGCTGTAGCCTTGAATGTTACTATATCAAGTTATGATATCTTTTACTAAAGATACTGTAACCCTGATCATTATGTTATCATAGTTATTGTATCCTTAACTGAATATACTGTGGCCTTGATCATCATCATCATCCTCATCATTATTATTATAATAAAAATTCTAAATATAAAATTACTGGTGATAAATTACTCATATAGAATTTACGCGTTTACTTTAATCGAAATTTTAACATAAAATAACGACATAAATCTAATAAATGCATCCTATAGAAAGATATAGAAATAAAATCGATACATAAGAGGCGAAAATTGACGAAGAAACACCGATAACCATACAAAACAGAATCTAGTAACTATTTCGGGCATATAAACGTTGCATAAACCGAGAAAAAGTTAGTCATAAATAAACTATTCCTAAGTATAATTCAAGGTACACTAGCCGAAACTCGAAGTTTTTGACTCACAAGTCAGTTTATATAACTTCATTCCTAAATCTATAATAAAATCAAAAGTTACGTTAATTTTTTATATATTATATATATATATATATATATATATTACATCTACATAACTTTCAAATTATTTATTACCTATTTAAATATTTATGGCTTTCAATCATTACCGGCCAATTTTTGTACTAAAACTGATTCAAAATGTGATTTTATTAACTAAGTAAAAAAAAAATTAACAATAGAATAATTTTTTAAATAAAATATTAAAATAAAATTTCTTCTTATAGAGCTATTTTACTGTTATGTTCATACAGAAATGGCAGGACTGTAAATAGTCCAATTTTAAGCCACGCGACTTATCCGATTAACCGTACAGAAAGGAATCTCGTTACAGCGGTATTGTTTTTTTTTTTTTTCTTTCTTTAACATTAGTAAATAAGTTACTGGATGGAAAACTTATTTGTGGTCAAAACCCAATAAATGTTGCAGGGTGCTTAAAGAATTTTTTTTTTGTGGATGGTTAAAAATTAAATTCCGAAAACAAGCAGGTTGCTCGTTCTATATGGCAAGATGATTAATAAACTCACTGTTCTGTATTCCATTATAAAATAGCTCTGATTCGGTGAGTACGTCACGTTAGAACATCACGAAATACGCCAGAGATGGTGATGTTTAGAGGTAGTACATGCGTTTGTACCATTCTTCTATTGGGTGTAGTTATGTAATAAGTTTAAATATCTAAAAATGTCATCTAAAGAAATACTTACAAATGCAATTTTTAAAGCCTTTTAACGTTTATGATTCGTTATCATTTTCATCCATTGTTTCCTCCTTTCGTTTCCAATATATGGATATGCAAGTTTTGTTCATTGTTGGATATGAAAAGTCTCCTCCTTTTGTTTCCAATATATGGATAGGCAAGTTTTGTTCATTGTTGGATATGATAAGTCTCCTCCTTTTGTTTCCAATATATGGATAGGCAAGTTTTGTTCATTATTGGATATGCAAGTCTCCTCCTTTCGTTTCCAATATATGGATAGGCAAGTTTTGTTCATTGTTGGATATGCGAGTCTCCACTTTTTGTTTCCAATATATGGAAACAAAAAGGGAGGAGACGTGAATATCCAATAATGAACGATAAAACAAATGTTTTAAGATTTACGATTATAGATCAAACACTGTATACTTCTTACTGCCGAGATGTTTAGCCCACTTCGAAAATTTGTTCTTGAACAAACTGTAGTCTAATAATTTCTCAAGGCGCGAGAGGCGATTCATTCTTACGTTTTTCATTTTATAAAGAAATTTTCCAGGAATTTTAATCACAAACTCTACTTTTTTCTCATAAAATTCACATAAAAAAAGAACGTTATCCGATTACAATAAATATTTTTTTTTTGTAACAACAAATTTTAAACGAGGAATCGTTAAATAATAAAAAGTTCTACATTTTTTTTTTTTATTATTCATCCTCTTTTTTTTTTTTTATTAAACTCGCAAATTAAGTGGGTTCTAAAAATTAAGGTTGATCGAACATTGCGTAATTTACTTAACTCCATTAAACATTTATATATATAGAATATGTGTATACATTCAAATTCCAAGGTAAAAAAAAAAAAAAAAATTATTATTCAAAGTTGCTCTCCTCAGGCATTTATTTTTTTTTTCTTCTTCCATTATTGACCTCGCATAGCCTATATTCGATCAAAACCAGAATTATAATTCAACTTTTTGATCTTTTAAGATTCTATTCACTTTCTTTTATAACAACAACAGCAACAACAACTGGTAAAGTCGCTTTATCTAAACTCGTAATTTTGGATACTCGCATTTTATTATTATTATTTTTTCACTACTATTTTTAGAAATATATATAAAAAAGTAGTTTGATTAATGTCTGTAATGCCACTTACGAAATTAAGATATTTAGAAGTTAATTTCCGTTAATGGCTTTCCCATAAGTACCAAGAGGAGGAGGTTGAATTATATAGAACCTGTCAAATTTATAGAACTGCTACAAGTCTATCTTTAGAAAAAATAAAAAAAAAATTAAAAAAATTCTTCTTGTTTAATTAAAAATTTTTTGATTTATAGACGAGTTTTAAAATTAATTCAAAAATTTTGCTAATTTTATATACGTATAATAAGAATTTTTGTTTTAAGAGTTAGACCGGCGCGTTAAGATAAGTCTCGCAACTTCGATTAACGCTATTTTTACGCTCAAATTTATAAAATTATAAATTATTTTGCTTTTATTATATAAAAATTGATCCAAATTCGAAGATTTAAAATAATAATTAAAATTATGAGGTATTTTTAACCCGAAACATCAATCAAATAATTATTAGGAATTCCCTAAACAAGACGAAACGATTTCTTTTACTAAATTTTTTTAAATCTAAAAATTAAATTTGTATACTTTTGCACTTTTTACAACTAAAATTAACTGAAAGTATAACTTAAATTATGTGAAAATAATTAATTTCCTTAACTGATGTAAGCCTGAAGTCGGCCTTCTTAAACGGATATCCATAAAGCAGTTCTCTCTTAATTTAATCATTATTATATAAAAAATTTTTAATTATTAATAGTTAAAATAATATAAAATTTAAGATAAATCGTTTAGGAAAGCAAAAACATAGTTAACTGTGTGTATATGCAAAATTTCTTCGCGTTATGTTTTGATAGCGAAGCAGATTCTCGATGGCATCGGATGCAAACTTTTCGATAATCCATGCACGGATTTATTAATTCTATACGTAATTAACACCATTAACTAGCGATTTTTATTAAAAACATCGGAGAGAACAATTCCAGACCAGATCTACTCTAAAAAAACGCAGATTTTAAACATTAAATTAATTAAAAGTAATTTTTAAGTAACGTAACCGAATATGCGACACATACTAGAATGATAGAATAAGGAAGAAAAGCTTATTAATGCCGATTGATAACAGAAAAATTGGCAAAAAAATTGCGTTCTTCTATGCAAACATCAGCAACAAAGCTGGCAAACCCTTTGAGACGACAATAACGTAGAAATAAAAGTGGCAACAACTGAATAAACTTAATGGAAAACTATATAAAAATTATTATTTTTTAAAACTTTATAAGTTTATATAAATAGTTTAAAACTAAAGAAAGATCATCATCTATTAATACTCTAATTTTATATTAAAAATATATATACATATATATATATATACTAGTGGATTATTTTTGTTCATTAACACGTGGTAGAGTTAAAAATGTGCGCTTATGAGAAACAGGTGCACAAACATTCGAAGAAAAGTTTCGCCAATTCGTGGAAGAGTTATAAAAATGTTTATAACAGTTAAACGTACTCGAAACAGTATTAACTTTATATTACGCTGTATCGTACGTATCAAAACGGATTTTTGTTCTGTTCTACGAGAGATCAAAACGGGAGAGAAAAAAGTTATCATCATCTGGGAGAAAATTCCAAGTTTTACACTTCTCAGCGTGAATAACGAACGAAAAACGTGTTAACGAGCATAAAAATTTAAACCCGTACCGAAAAAGTCGTGAATGGGCGTAAAAACGCTACGTAAAAAAAGAAAATGATTTTTTTCAATTTGCCTCTTTTTTTTGTCGAAAAATGCGGAATTTTAATAAACAATTAAGCGTAATTGTCGAATTATAATTAATGCGCCGTTTTTTTTTTCGATTAAAAAAAAATGCGTTCGAAACAACATAAATCTTCTGAAAACGGCGAAAGATTCAAAAAGCTATAATTCTTTTAAATTTGGAATCCAAATGGTCGTATAGAATGAATGAACTACCACTCCAACCACGTGATAGAAACTTCGACCAATCAGAAACCGTAAGGCAAACGGGGCGTTTTCTATACTCCCCCTAATAGCATATAGAACAATAGTATGGAGAATATTTTGGAGATGCGAATCAACTTCGATGATGTTTGAAGCCACTTGTCCAAATAAATGACGATAACGAAATATTAGAAAAAATTTAAAACGTAGTAAAGTTGCAATTAGAAATGAAACAATCGCGGCGTGTGGCGGAACAAGGCCGTACATTCAGTCGATGGAGTAACGCGATTGGTCGACGGACATTAATTATTTATGACGTCGAGAACGAGGCTCGAGTTAAGCTTTACGGAGGGAAGCCAACATGTCGGATCACGACAGTGGAGATGAACATCAACCGCAAAGTACGTATCATTTAAAGCTACCGTTACGGAAGTGACGCCATTACTCGCTTAAATGTATATTAATGTTATTATCGGCTTCGTATCCCGTGTGAATGACTCCATCAGTTCATGTTTTGCTCCGATACGTACCAGTATGCTGGCAAATATGGCGTTTACATCCTATCGTGCCAGTCTATCGGCGGAAGGATAAAAAGCATTGAGGAGCGCACGGGTTAAAGGAGGTTTTAGGGACGTAACTGTACACTCACTTTCGTCACGTACGTGAGGGACGTAAGACCTTGATGCCTTTGTCGCAATAGTAGATGCGGGATGTATTGCGGCTTCCGCCTTACGTCGGGCTCTACGGTGCTTCCCTCTACTGGAGCGACCCATCCGACCGATGGGCCTATGCAAATGGTCGTGGTGTATGTGTATGTGTGTTATAAATATCGTTAC